>JABXWE010015633.1:0-12358 GCA_014611495.1 Limonius californicus
CGAGAATGTTGAATTAAAAAAAGAAAATTTAGAATTAAAAATGCAATTAAGTCATTTGAATCAGTATTCTCGGTTAAACTCAGTTGAAATTTATGGTGTGTCCCAGAACTTAAGAATGAAGACATCATGCGGACTCTTCATGTGATAAGCTTGGCACTTCAATTTAGTTTTGATAAGCGAATGATAGACGCTGCGCACAGATTAAAGGCAAATAGAAATAATGAACCTCGAGGAATAATTGTAAAATTCGTAAGCCGCATGGATAAGGAAGAATTTATGAAAGCTAGAAGAGTGAAGCGTGACTTTAATACTTCCAATCTAATTGATCTCTTAGCTGGTCTGGATGTTATACCTCCCAAGCCGATTTACTTTAATGAATCATTGACATATGAAAATAAGCAGTTATTTGCTAAATGTCGTGAACATAAAAAAGCACACAAAGTCAAATATTTATGGGTACGTAATGGAAAAATATTTATGAGAATGAATGACAATAGTCAGGTCTTCAGAATCCTCACTACAGACAGTTTCAAGGATGTTCACTAATCTGGTGGTGAGTGATTGCAGTATCTACTATGTTTCCATATGTGCGTGGACTATAAAACAAAATTTAAAAATATTTTATTTAAATTGTTTTGCTGAGGGTTCTGATTTATTTGCTTTTTTATTGTGTGTCTTGTATCTTAATTTCCCATTATGGCTCGTTGAAATTAAGCAATATGAAATTAATTTAAGTTTTGTAGGAAAAATTGTTAAAATATTTCGTGTGCAATCATTTTTATTTTTCTTTCTATACCAAATAATTCCAAGTTATATGAAAAATTATTTATTATTATATTATTATTATTTGCTATATATACATTATTTTTTATTTTTTATATACCTTAATGTAAATATTACATTTAAAAATATGAAATGACTGGTAGCATATTAAGGATTGCTCATTTTAATGCACAATCACTCATAAATGATTTTGTGGGAATTAAAGAGTTATTGTTAGCTGCCAATTATGATGTAATAGGAGTGACTGAAACTTGGTTATCTCCAAGGGTCACTGATAATGTCATACACATTCAAGGATACACGCTTATCCGCAAAGATCGAGTTACAAACACCTGGGGAGGTGGGATAGGTATTTACATTAAAAACACTATTAAGTTCTCTATATACCCTGTAGTAAGTAATGAGATGGCTATAGAACAGCTGTGGATTAATATGATAATCGGAAACATGCATATACTGTTCGGTACAGTTTATAGAAGGCAGGAATTTGCATGCGTTGAGTTCTTGGATGCCTTGGAGGACTCTATATCATCTATCGCCCTTATTTCGGAAGAAATTATATGTGTTGGTGACTTTAATATCGATATGTTGAATTTACATCAGCCTGCTACGGTAAAATTATCTAATATGTTAGATGTTTTGGGTTATAAACAAATAATCCTAGAACCTACACGCATAACAAGCACTACTTCAAAATTAATTGATCTAATTTTAGTCAACGATAAAAAAATAATTAGTCATTTTGGTGTAATCAATTTACATGGTATATCTGATCACTGTCTAACTCACTGCGATTATCCTATACATGAAGAACTCCCTAAGAAGCCTGTCTTTTATACCTTCCGTGACTTCAGTGAATTTAATTATGAATATTTTAATCATGATCTTCAAGCAATCGCATGGGATACTATTTATAGTTTTACTAATGTAAATGATAAGGTTGACTTTTTGAATAATAATGTTCGAAACTTGTTTAATGTTCATGTACCTGTAAAAACAGTTAGAATTACCAAACCCAAGATGCCATGGATGACTGTTAATATTAAATTTATGATCTCTCTTAGAAATAAGGCGTTGTTGAGATTCAAGCGAACAAAAAACTCGAATCATTGGGATTATTATAAATCATTGCGTAATTATGTAACTAATGCAATCAAACGTGAGAAAAAAGCATATATGGAGTTTCAGCTGAATGTACATGGTCCCAAGGTATTATGGAAAGAACTGAAAACAACTAATATTTATCAGAAACCGCAAGCTGTGGATGTTCCTCAACATCTTAATGATGTTGATAAGATTAATAATGCATTCATTAATTCAGCTAAATCCTTTAACTTAACTAACAATGATGACCTGTTACACTTTTATGCTAATAATCAACTTAAAAATTTTCAGACTCAATTCAAATTTGATGAGGTAACGGAGTACGATGTGATGAAGGTCCTCCTTGGTATCGGTACAAATGCTGTTGGGGCTGATAACATTAGTATAAAGATGATTAAACTCTGCTGTCCCTATTTAATACCGTATCTTACGCATATTGTAAACTTTTGCATACGTCATTCAACTTTTCCGGATCAGTGGAAAATTGCTAATATTATTGCCGTGCCTAAAGTTAAGATGCCAACCGATTATAAAGATCTTAGACCAATTAGTATCCTCCCGTGCCTTTCTAAAGTTCTTGAAAAAATTATGTCGTTGCAAATTCGACAATATGTGAATGAATATGAGATACTTCCGGAGACTCAGTCTGGCTTTAGATCAGGCTTTAGTTGTACGACATCACTTCTGAATATAACGGATGAAATATTTACAGCAATTGATAGCAACAAATTGTCTTTAGCAGTAATGCTCGACTATTCAAAGGCATTTGATACAATAAGTCATGATGTATTAATCAATATTTTGCATTATATTGGCTTTGATGTAACAGCCAGAATGTTCATTAAAAATTATCTTACCCACCGCTCACAAATAGTTGTATCAAACCAATTAAAATCTAAAGCGTTGCCATTAACACTTGGTGTCCCTCAGGGATCAATACTAGGACCTTTATTGTATATAATATATACTTGCAATCTTAAAACATCTCTAAGATTCTGTGACTATCATTTATATGCTGATGATACTCAACTCTTATACAGATTTGATCCTAAAAACGTAATAAATGCAAATGCTGCTGTTAATTTTGATCTTGCAAATCTTATTCGTTATTCAGAAAAACATGGATTGCAAATTAATGCTAGCAAAAGTCATGTGATGCTATTTGGCAAAGCTAAAACTAGAGATGATATTATAAATAATATCAATATTACGATAGGGGGAGTGGTCTTGGAAATTAAAGGCTCTAGCAAAAATTTAGGTTTGGTGATTGATAAGACACTTAGGTTTAGGGAACACATTTCTAATATCTTGCGTAAAGCATACCTGAATCTCAAAGTTATATTTCAAAACAGATTCTCCTTAAACCAAAAAATTAAAACTGTGCTATGCGAGTCCCTGGTTCTGTCTCAATTCAATTACTGCGATATAGTGTACGGACCTTGCCTGGATAGTACTGACATTAAGAGAATTCAGCGCATGCAAAACTCTTGTTTACGCTTAATTTTTGGTATATCAAGACACGAACACATCTCCCACAAATTAGCTGATATTAGTTGGTTGCATATGTCAAACAGAAGGTTATTGCATTCCGCGAGTTTATATCATAAAATTATTACTACTAAATCACCAGCTTATCTTTACAAGAAGATACAGTTTAGATCGGATATTCATAATATTAATGTACGTAATAAGTATATGATAACACCTCCGTTTCATAAAACTGCTTTATATGAAAGATCCTTTTCATACAATATAGCAAAGATTTATAATCCTCTGCCAGAATATTTAAAACGACTGTCTCCAAATAAGTTTAAATTACAATACCAACAAATCTTACTTGCAAATCTAAATCAAACTAACACAAATTAATTACCCACTTTACTTATAAATTTATTGTTGTTTTATTCCATTTTGCTCTGTTTCGGTTAATGGATTAGTTCTAAACATCTAGTACTATGCTTACCTTAAAATTATAATTGAGCTATAGTGCCTTATTATATCAAAAAAAAATAATGAATACGGGGTTAAGTGGAAGAGCAGATCTCTGCTAGTTATACACTAGCAGTTATCTGAACTTCGCCCCTTTGGAATGAACATGCAACCTTTACTATGCTACTGGTAGTTCATATAAATAAAAAAATTAAAAGTTGTATGGATGTATGTAATACATACTTATCATTCCAATAAAAGGCAATTATTATTATTATTATTATTATTAAATTTGACGTAATGTCCGCGAAGACTCGTATTTTTTGCTAATTTAGCCTCCAACGAATAAAATCGTTTTAAGGCGTATTCTTTGGAAAATCCTAAAGGCTTGGCATCAGGTTTAAAGGGAAGTTTTACAATAAAACGTCCTTGACGATTCCGTGAATAGTTTTGTATAAAATGATTCTCGCATTGTATTTGTTCGTCTGTACATGTTCCGGTATTTTGAAAACCCTCGATTTCCCAAAATTTATTTACTTGCTTATCAATGTTAATTAATGAAACATTGCATGTTATTGTTGATGGGGCAATATTACTAATTAGCCCTCCTATGACCCAACCTAATTGAGTTTTTTGTAAATAAGTTTGATACTTGGATAATTTTATCTGACCCACACAAAGTAGTTGCCAAAATAACCCAGCTCCTAAAAGCAAATCAACGTTGTTGGCCACATTAAAGCCAGGATCTGCTAACTTGATGTTGGACGGAATTGAAAATTGGGCTGGTTCGAAAGTTGCTGCTGGTAATTTATCGGTAATTTTTTCGACTAACAAACAATTTATTTTGGCGGAAAAAGAATTATACCTTGACTTAATCGTCACCGTGGTAGATTCAGTAATCTTCGTAATTGATTGAGTTATACCTGAGATGTGTACACTAGTAGCATTTGTCTCAAGATTTAATTTTTTACAAAGTTTTTTAGAAATAAAGTTGGATTGTGCACCAACATCAAGAAGAACCCTGCATTCGTGCACATTGTTTTGCTTATCTAATATGTTTACTAATGCGGTAGATAATAATACTTGACTGTTATTAACTTGAATATCACGACAGTGATGTGTTGTTTCAATGCTGGAAGTTGATGGCAAATCATTGTTGATGTGCGTTCGAAGTTCTTGTGTTTGATTGTCAAAATGTAATAAAGTATTATGTTTTTTATGACATTGCCCGCAGGTATACTTGGAATTACAGCTTGCTGTTTGATGATTTGCCTTTAAGCAATTTACGCAAAGTTTAAACCTCTTTACTTCATTGAATCTTGTTTCTACAGGCATGTTCAAGAATTCTGGACAATGAAAAATACTGTGTGTCTGCTTGCATAATTGACAGTGCGGAGTTGTGTTTTGTATGGATAAGTGAGAAATTGTACGATTGCAAGGTTTTTGATAATAATTTTTGATCGAATGTTGTGGCATGTTATTCTGTGCATTACTTGTTTGTTTAACCATATTTAGTTTGTTTGTTGCTACCGATTCTAGGAACTGGCATCGACGCGTTAAAAATGACGTCATATCCGAAAGTTTTGGAAGTTCACCTATAGGCGCGCAAGCATCCCATTCTTTGCTCGTGTTAAAATCAAATTTTGAAAGTAATATTTGAATGATTATTATGTCCCATGAATCTAGAGGTACCTGAAGGGCTCGTAAAGCACCAACATGTACTTTCAAGGAGTCCATTAATTCTTTAAGTGATATAGCGGGATTTTTAGTTACTGTTGGTAAATTTTATAAGGCGTTTACATGACCTTTTACAATGAGAGGTTTATTTTCAAAACGCTCTATCAAAAGTTTCCAGGCGGGTTCATAATTGCTTCCCTCCAGGCCTAGTGCCGCAATCACATTAACAGCACCTTCGGTTAAGCAACCCCTTAGATAATGCAATTTTTGAAAGTTATTTAATTTTGGATTTTCATGAATTAAAGATTTAAATCCATTAGAAAATGATAACCACTGATCATATTGACCATTAAAGTTCGGCAAATTAATATTTGGTAGTTGAACATTGTGACAATAATTATCACCAGCAGTATTGGCAACAACTGATGGGGAATTTGTTTTTTCGGCTATTAAATCTTCTGCTTGTGAGAGTAACTTGATATATTGATTTTCGAAAGCATCGCGTTCATCTGTTTGAATGATATCTAGCTCCATCTCAATTTCTGCTTGAATGCTTTCGAATTCTTGCCACGTTGGTTGAAATTTTGAAATTCTGTTTTTGATTTCCGTGAACGTATGGCTTTCACTTAGAAAAGTGGCAAACCTAGTAACGCGTGTCTTTATTTGGGCACGCTTCTGGCTAAGAAGTTTTGGTACATTTTTAACACCTTCTTGGTTGTCGGTATTCATTTTGATAATACTGTGTTGCTTGTATTTGAATGATATGGTGAATTTGCTAATAAGTAATAACGAATGAATCGGGGAAAGCTCACATAGACACTCCGAAAGTATAGGGTAAGACAATGGGTTAGTATGTAAAAAAGGACAAAGGAAATGGAGCTCACTCACCTTAATTGGTGTAGATTAATTGATTGAAGCCTTGATTGATGTCCCATGGTGTTGGATGTAACCTTAATTGGCGAAGGCTGATTCTCGTGCAGGTTGAAGTCGACCCGGTCCGTTTGATGCGATGTTAAGGCTGCTGGATTTCAATAATCCGGCTCGAAGGACCAAAATGTTGCGTACTATGGCAGGTACGCAATGTTGAACAATCTTTTTGTTGGTAATGAATACACAAACTTATATGAAAATGATGTTTATTAAGATGGACTGGTCGCTACCAGAACGTGTACAAGAATGCCTAATATTAAATGTTTAAAACTGGTGGCAGGCGTACAAAACCTCGTGGCAGGTACCTGGGTTACCGGAAGTGCCCTTGTAAATCCCTTGCTCGGGTCTATTCTTAGAACTGTACAAAGAAGCACTTCTTGAAAAACACAGGCTGCTGCAACAAACCCGAACATATGAATTTAACATTGTATTGAACATTTTTGCTGATTCCTGCTCGCTGCTTGGTAGAAGTGGTGCTATAAATTGGACAGCTCCTGATTTAGCACCGTGCCACTTTTTCTTGAGGGGCCACCTTAAAAGCAAAATTTACAGAAGACGACACCTAGATATTAATTCTTTGTGAGAAACAATAGTTGCTGAGTGCGCCAATGTAAGAAATCCTTTTTATAACAAGTTGGAGTATTGCTTATTTATTTATTATAATATTTATTATAATTTATCTTTCTTTATTATTGTTTTTTTTTCATAGAGTTTATAATAAAAACTAGTTAAACTGTTAATTACTTTAATGTTTATTGATGTAGTATATAAATAGTGGCAAAATACCTATAAATCGAATGCACAATGTTAATTGCCTATGTTGGACTTGAGAGTGGGCACCCGGTATATACACATATATATATATATATATATATATATATATATATAATAAGCTAAAATACAAAGTTTCAATTACTCATGTTTAAATATTTTAGCAATGCTTGAACTATATTTTTATCGGAACTCTACTCTCGTTCCATTTCTTTTCCCGGATCAGGATAAAATATTTTTCATATGCATATACATATGTCTATAAGTGTTATTTATAGTAGATGTACTCACTTTATTATGTTTTTATAATAAATTATAGTAATTTTATAGATTTATAATTTTATAGATTTAAATTTATAGATTGATAGAGATTCTAGAATCTCATATTAAATATTTAAAATAGCAAAAAATGTGTATCAAAAACGATTCTTAGTGAATGTTCCTACAAATAACAGTCTTGGCTACATTATTTCAATAGTTTCAATGAATGGCTTTTTATTCAGTTTATAAACCCTTCCGTCTAACATAAGTTTATAAAAATTTAATACGTGTGGAAAACATAAATATATAAATATGACGATGCTATTTTTGTAGACAAATTTTTAAAATATCAAACCGAAATACCTAGCTGTGGTCGGCGACCCGTTAACTATAAACGAATTAGATCTAATCTGCGTGAAAGTATTTGCCGGGAACAAACAAATTATAATGAAACGCTTCCAATCACTTCACTTTTTACACATAAATTCAACATCAACGGATCGTGGGTTATGTAATCACTGTCTTAATTTATTAGTTTTCTAGGATTGTCAAATAGCATGGAATAGACTATAGAGGGTGTCCGCTCGGAGATGCCTAGGATCAGCTTCACAAATATCATAATTTGGTTAAATGTAGGCGTTTTTGACGACGGCTTAGTTGTGTTTTAATCATGGTTTACTGACTGTGTGTTTGTGTGTTAGAAATAAAAATTTGTTTTTTAAATGGTATGTCGTTAATAGTGGAGATGAAAGAAAGTTGAAGGACTTTTAAAATAGCAAATGCAATAGCTTTTCAGCAATTGTATATTACTTGTTTTCGAGAAGTTGCAATATTTCAGATAGGCCATTAACAAGGCTATTTCTTTCTTGTCCAGAGAGATATTTGCTATAAGACTTTGGTTGGGAGTATCAGTGGACTCTGTGTGTATGCGTTTCTGTATATACAGACTGATCAACAAGAAGGTTGGATAACTTACCCTCATATAATTGTCATCAAACCAAAAATAAAAGTGTTAAATCAACATATGTAAGCAAACTACCTATTTCAAAGATAGAGACGATTTTGTGTTTTAATCAGTAAATTGTATTATTGTGAAGCCGCGAACAGTAAAGGTACGAACAGGTAAATAAATATAACATTTGCCTCAAATACAAAAGGTTAGTGAGTAAAATCAGGGAATGCAGATGGCCCTGCAACTAGATCCACTCGTCCTATCTATTTGTAGTTATAGATTTGATGTAGGCATTGTCCACCATTGATTGAAAAATGTAGAGTCCCATCGTGTATAAACCACAGATCAGCCCGATCGTTTAAGGGCACTTGTTCCAACAGTGGGTGTAAAATGTTTTTCTTTAAACAACATTATTTATCATGCAATTTCTTCTTTTCATTTCCTTTCAACATTCTACCATTTGCAACAACTAGACGTTTTCTTCAAATGTAGTGCTTCTAGAAAGTTACAAACCTGTTTTATACGAAAAATATACTTATTTCGCCGTTAATCTTATCATAAATACTTTCCTCGTATGTCATTTTCCTTGTACATATAGTGTACATTATGAAACATCCCGAATCAACACTTATATTTTTAAAATTTTAATATTAGAATAAATGTTTTCGTAACATTGTTTCCTTCTAAAATTAGTTGTTAAATGTATTTTAGGAACTATAATGTATGTTCCTTCAAGTTCACGTACCTCTACTGCACATCTAGTATTATCTTCACGCAAGGTACAGTCAATATTGTTATTTGGACATTTTACCTTAGCTGTTGGAAAATATTCGTAAACGTTCCAACAGTTACCGTCGGTTCTCCTTGAGAACAATGTCAAATTAGTAACTAAATATAGATGGACGTTGTAAATAGACCAGTCAGCATGTTTGCACTGTTTTCAACACTGTATGTTATTAACGTTACTGGCCCACTTTTCACACTAGTATTTAGATATCAACATTAACAGAAACATAATATATAATGTGAGAGACAAGGGTGGAACAGTTATAGTAGAAGTAAGTGAGAATCATACGACGAGATGTGTAAATAGGACGGGAAGGTACACTTGGTGACAATTTGCCATCCGTTTTTCCTTTTAGGTCTGCTTAAGTAATCTGTATTTAACATAAAGTGGTTTACATTAACCGCCGGGATTCTATAAATAACACGGAAGAATTCTAGGTTGTGTAACATTTTCCTTAAATATACATAAACGTGTAGTATATTTAAAGAGGGAAATGTAATAATCAACAATACTTAGCAAAATACAAGAGAATGCAAACTGTAATATAATTATTTATTAAGAAAAAGTGAATTAATTGCAGATTATCGTGAGAATTAACATTAGAAATTTGCTGATAAACCCCATAGGAGAACTTGCTCTTGTCTTCTTTAATTTTTACCAAATACTGATAAGCTGTGAGGTATTTTCAAAATTAAAACGAAAACGTACCGGTCGTTCCATCTTTCAGAGTTACGGTATTAAAACTATTATTACAACTTAATTTTCTGAACTGTTGTATTGTATTGTATTTGAAAGAGCGAGATCTAAGACGCAATTTTCTAAGCAGCTCTAAGCACTGCAGCATCATTGACCCCCTTACACCCTTACTATGAGTTTTCCCTATCTGGGGTAGTTCCAACCCCAGCAATGATTTTTAAAGTGTCACACATCGCAGTGGCACGGGATAGAAGGCTCATTCAGATTTTTCCCCGCTATAAAAATCTTACCGACTTCGGCCCGGTTTCTGAACTGCTACACATTATATAAGTACTTCACAGTTTTCGCCTTAAGCCGACTCAATTAACCGTGAATGTGTAATTTTCGAAAGCTCTTTGTTCTGAAAATTATATTTCGATGACTGCGTAGCCCTGCTGATGTCTATCGTAACACACATTTTTTGCTATAAGCAGGATACATACATAAATTTCCCAAGCCTGTATTAGAATTAATGAAGGATTGATGGCAAGCGGTATGTCTATGTAATTGGTTATATAAAATTATGTAAAATCATTTTAGAAAATTATAGTAAATAGTAAATGCTGCTACTTTGAGAAATCCTAGAAATGTGTTTCTTTTGATAGTAACTGCTAAAGTTAATATTTTTTGTAGAAATCCACCATCTTTGAAATATGTCAGAACGTTTCCAACCATGACTGCTCCAGTGCTCCACCTGTGTTGTCATTATATTCATTTTATTATAACTATGTAATTTTTAAATAGGCGAAAGCTAGGAACTGAATGGAACCGTGTGTACCAATACAATTTTAAGTATATTTTATTAGACATTAAGAAAATTAAAAACAATTTATATATATATATATATATATATATATATATAGAAGACAGTTTTGGCCCTATTTCCATAATTTTCAAGATACTTGTTAATTAGCTTTGGTTCACAATTGGATAACTATCTGAACAAATTATTCACAAATATAAAGTAATGTTACACGGGGAAACCTATATAAGCAACGTGTGCAACCTTCAGTTAAAAATCCAGTAACGATTAAGCATTTTATTTAGTCATTTACAATTCCACTATTATGAGTAGCAGCTCCCCTCGCAATTATGCCCTTTGTTTTCATTTTAATGGAGATCAACCAACCAATTGTTCACACATGTGGCCAAAAACTCCAAATATCTGTCTCATATGAATTGCCAATTATAAAAGAATGATTCGATAATGATCACGCGGAAAATACCAACCCCTAATGTTTAAATGACACCAATATTCTATGTAATTAGGTTTCGGGAAGGGTTTCTATTTTCGAATCATGTTCTTCCTATACAGAATAATTATTATTCTAAATTGTAATTAAAATATCCGATACCATTATTCTAAATTGTAATTAAAATATCCGATACCATTTGTTATCGGATGTAAAGATAGAAGTTTTCTATTGTGGGCAATATATCGATATTACGAAACATAATAATATTCTTTGAAATCGCTATATCGATATCCTATTATATCCTATATCTGTACATATGGATACTATCAATATGTTGTTATTTTTTAGGTTCGATTAATGCGTAGCAAGGTGACAGTCGCTACATATACATTAAATAACGAAAATAAACGTTACTGCGTTGTAAACTTCTTAATATCTTTACCGTAGAAAATGTATTTAATACTAGGAAGTATTTTTTGATTACGTAGTGATTATTGTTATTATACGGTTATAATTCAGTAACATTGCTGTTGTGGGTAAATGTATTGTTTTTTTTATTAATCTTTATAATTAGTATTATATCTGCACTTGCAGTAAGTATGATATGGATAATCCTAAACAGCCATTGAAATGTATTTATATACGTAGACTTTTAAGTTGTATTTATTATGTTTCAATATATTGTCAATATTGAAATTGAAAAATTTATATTGATAACATAGTTTCAAAGATATGAAAACTGCGATAAAAGCAGGTTAAGGAAAAAATTCGAAATAACTATAAACGTAAATCTCATGTTTCATTATACGGAGCTTATACAATGCTTCTGATACCACTATTTGATTTTTACCTGCAAAAGAATGGTTTACACATATACATACCCTTACAATCTCGTACAAGCAGAGTTTTAATAAACATACAAACAATATCAGAGCCTAGTTGGCTATGCCCGTTTAAACTTTGCATTATTATTTTACATCCCTAGTTCCCGGAAACTTAACGAATCAAACAAAACAGAGATCTGTTAACTTTACATTTTTTTAAGAATCATAAGGTATGTAAGCGTTAAATAAAGGTATACATAGACAAACGAACATGCTATCCTTTTTTTTCTCACTCATTCATACTACCGTCCCCCCCCCCGGAACCGCTTTCGCATTACTTCAGGGGGGTGCGGGCGTCCCTTACATACTAAACATTCATGCAAAATGCACCCTAAACTTAACTAAGCAA
>JABXWE010015634.1:0-15837 GCA_014611495.1 Limonius californicus
CCGGGGGTTTTATGTCCGGGGTTTTTTGTCCGGGGGTTTTTTGTCCTAGATTCTTTTTTTCGGTATTTTTCTTGTTAGCTTTCCTCCAATAACTTTTCCTTCACGTGTCTTTTCTCTGTTTATCATGAGATTTCACCATCGGTGCAAAAAAAGCTGGAATAAGTTGTTTTTAAATATGCCTATGCATTCTCATATCACAATTATATTGATGAGCTTTAGGTAATTCGCTCAACGCTACTTGGCAAATTTCCTAGTTTCTATTTTATTCATGGAAATATTGAAGTGAATTTTTTAGATCACAATAATGTAAACACACTCATTTAACATAACATAACTCGAATAACACAAGTTTTGTTACTGTTAATTACTGACAATAATAAATGGTCGCACATGAAGCGTGCTTGGTATTGATTATTCCCAAATGGAAATGTCCTTAGTTTCAATTTTCAGGGACTGCCTCTATTTTTTGTTATTTATAATAAATGAAATCTTGAGAGGTTAATATACAGGCTGCCAATTTAAAAACGTACAATATGTTATATCTCTGAAAGTAAAATAGGTATTGAGCTTTTCTAGAAAACGTTTCTACAACACGGAGGGGGATGATGATGACTCTTAAGGTAACCTTCCCCATTCAACCGCTTATGCTCTAGGTACCGTAATTTTGGTTTTCAAATTGTGACACTCACTTGTGGTATCTCATTGAAAAGATCTTAAAAAATACTATCCAGTAGCAGCAACCTTTTAAAAACAGATGGTTCTGATCCAATTATTATAATTAAAATTATGCAACACAATGGATTGGTAGAAGACAACTAATAGAATGGCCCCGAAGATCTCCAGATTTGATCCCATTAGACTTCTTTATATGGGCTCACTTAAAATCTGTTGTCTACAAAACTCAGCCTCAGTACATTGCACAACTGCAACAACCAATAGATCAGGAGTGCCGAGCTATTCCGCACAAAACTTCGAAAATGTTGTACTATTGCCTAGAGAATAATGTGATATTTTTAAATTTTAATTACAATAAGTGGTTCAGAACCTTTTGAGCGTTTTTCCGAAACCAGTTGGGTAAAGAAAAATATGATTATTCTCTGAGGCTTTCGCGGTTTCTCGAACTGTCAATATTACAATTTACTTTCGGCTTAGACCGCGTTGTCATTTGGAAACTACACTCAGCATTATCAAGGACGTAAGGACGACCTGTAGCTTGTCTGCTTTTGCAATCATTTGCTCTAGAAGTTTGAGCAATATACTTTATCGGCTTATGCCTGTTAGCTGTTGGTGAGCCCATACAAAATGACGTTTCGCAAGACATTGCAGCTTGGAGTGAATAGCACACTGAACTCAAATCCGGGAAGTGGAGGTATTCAAACCTCTTTGAGCCAGTCAGGCA
The DNA here is from genome assembly GCA_014611495.1 of Limonius californicus. NCBI lineage: Eukaryota > Metazoa > Arthropoda > Insecta > Coleoptera > Elateridae > Limonius > Limonius californicus. The sequence continues at coordinate 1,400 of JABXWE010015634.1, forward strand.
GAACGATGGAGTTCTGGTTGGCTGTCACCGTTGGGCAAAGACGGATTCAGATCTGCAAAGGATCATATATAAAATTTAAAATCAGTTGGGATCTACAATATCCCTTGCTCCTGTGGCTCAAACTACATCGGACAAGCTGGCCGGGTACTCGTCAGAGTACCTCATTACTTCCTTCGTATCATACATAAAGCAATTGAAATTGAGAAACAACCTAACAACATAAACAGGGAGGATAGTTTTAGACTCAGTAAATGTTGGACTCCAGTAGTTTATCCTCTAAGGACTCCTAAGCATCATCGATCACACGATCACGCTCCACCGGATCCATCTTTGCCCAACGGTGACAGCCAACCAGAACTTCGTCGTTCTGCCCGACTGGCTCAAAGAAGTTTAAATACCTCCGCTTCCCGGATTTGAGTTCAGTGTTCTATTCACTCTGAAGATGCAAGCTGCAATGTCTTGCGAAACGTTAGTTTGTATGGGTTCACAAACAGCTAACAGGCATAAGCCGATTAAGTATTATTGTCCTGGAAAGCCCAATACATTAAGATCAAAAGCTTGTCCGCCCCAAGGTTTAAATAATCTAAGCACACGGCCCTGTTTAGGCAGGCAGGGTCTACGAACAAATATTGTTGAAACGTCTAGAGCAAATATTTGTAAAGGCAGACAAGCTACAGGTCGGGCCTTGCCTGATAATGCTGGGTGTAGTTCCCAAATGACGATGCGGTCTAAGCCGCAAGTAAAATGTAATATTGACAATATGATTAAATATTAAAATAAACAGTAATTCATGGAGTTTTCATTTCAATATGGCCGTGAAAATTAATATCTGCTTATGTTACATTTAGGTGTACATTTGTTACAGTAAATGCAAATAAGTCGGGAATTATGCATAACAGTCGATAATTATTTATGATCACTAGTAAATTTGATAAATATAATAATATATATCGAATGTATTACTTTTACAGGCAGTTATATATAATACCTGGTATGTAGTGGTAAATGTAATAAAAAGCTTTAATCATAACATAATCTAACCTTCTTGTTTTTCTTGTTTCTCATTCACACACTGCCCCCCCCCCCACCACGAACCGCTTTCGCATTACTTCAGTGGGGTGCGGGCGTCCCTTATATACTATCCATTCATGCAAAATACACTCTAAACTTAACCATGATCTTAGTATCATGAAACTTAACTAAGTGAAATACGTCCATCGCCTCAGCCGGGGTCCGATCCTGCGGCCGACCGAACCACATTGCACTGTGACCTCGACTGACAGCGCTTGTTTGCACTGTCCCATCGAGGTCCCAACATAACCTAACCTAACTTAACTTAACCTAACCTAACCGAGCTTATCCTAATTTTTTGTTTCCTGGTTTTGTTTAGTATTTAAAATTCGGTATGTCCTATATAAATATTGGTAATTATAAAAAATACCTGTTATTAATTTACGTGTATTTATCAAAGTAGCCAATACATTTAGGAAACTGTATAAAATTAGTGGTGAACGACAATAATTTGCAGATATTTCTTACAATTACCGTAACATATTCAGCACGTAGGATTTTGTTAAAATTAAAATATAAATGTTCCTGATTAACATCTTCAGCGGTGTGAATGATTACAATATTATAAGCGACTTGAATTTTATTTTGTTTACACTATCACGGGGTACTCTAAGTGGTTTAATATCGCATTTTGTGTTTATCATTCCTGCCTTCCACTGCTTACAAAGTGTTGTAGAATAAATATAATTACAACGATATTACATAATTTTTTAAATAAATTACGTCTGCATTAGAAAAATTCCATGTCTACGTAGGTTCTTCATACCGTGCGATCAAAAAGATAGGCGTTTTTGCGTTATTTATTATTTGTAACATCCATTTACATTGTAATTGCCAGCTTGTGTAATCGATATCGCCCTGTTGTCTAAAACCAAAAAGACTAATTGTTACCAGAATTGTACACTTTTATGGAAAATGATCACAGATTTTTAATTGAGGCGTGTAATTAGGATTTAGGGCTTTCCATATTATATTTATTTATGTCAGCTGTTGTTGAGGATTATTATCGATATCGAGAAGGAGACTACAAAAATATTTCAAAATTTTCCTGTGATTCAGAATGACAAACACTTATCAACGCACACGAATACCGAACATGAAACCCCAATACGTCAACATCTATGTAACCTTTCATTAAACTTACAATGACTGAAAATAGCTAGATAACACTGCTTTGGATACACGACTAATGTCAAATTGTTTAAAGGAGAGATTGTATAACTACACAGTTACATTCTAGTGCTTCTTTTTTTTCGAGTGCTGTATCTCTTACGAGATGTAGCAATCTTCTGTCCTATGCCAGTGTTAAGCGGTTTAAAGTACCAGATATAGAGGACCTACAGCTTAACGTGGGCTCCGAACCACAGGAAGTCTTAACACTTCTACTCCAGAGAAGATTTACTAGGCAGTGCCTTGCCTTGCGAGGGAGAACGGCCGTTAAAAATCGGATGTTCTGATACTGGGGATTGAACCCAGGACCTTCGGCGCAGAAGCGCTAACCTCTAGCCCACGGCCGCTTTCTAGTGCTACATAAAAATAATTGCGAAATATAGTGAATACATAACGACCTGAAATAATTAACTAAAACTGTAATAAAAAATAGATACTTGATTAATACTGAAAAATTAGAATTGTAGAGATGACTGAATTTGGCGATAGCAAGAGGAATCAGTGCCCCAATTTTACATATATTACACGCTTAAGACACCAGTAGAACAATAATAAGTTAATTAATTATATTAGGGTACATTTTTTATAAAGGGTGTTTAAAAAAAGATCGGATAATTTACCCATATAGAACTTATCAAACTAAAGAAAAAGTCTGAATCAACATACGTCCGCAAACTAACTCTTTTGGAGATAAAAGGATTTTGCATTTTAGTCAATAAACTGCAATAGTAGTAAGCTTTTCATTTGCCACGAAAACAAAATTAAGTTATTATTTGTACACAAATGTATCCCGAACCATATCCAGCGGGTACAGCCCTTACTGCTTCTGATTATTCCTGAAGAAGGTGTTTTGTAGATTCAGATTGTGGAAAGTTGCAGAAAATCCACACTTTGCTGCCAATCGTATTTGGGCGGACGAAAATTCTTACGCTGTTGTCCAGTGCAGACATCAGCATCGATTTTCGTTAAACATTTGGATGGATAATTTGGAAGACCGTAGGACAGGGCCAGTATTTTTACCAAATCGTTTGACTGGTGGACTGTATCTTGACTTCCTGAATAATACTTTCCCCCACTATTGAAAGACGTGTCCCTGAATTATAGATAGGGTTTATCTGTGATTTACGCACGATGGAGCTCTTCCACATTTTTCAATGTCGGAGAGTACCTTTTTTTTATTTTATTAATAGTGAATTTACAATCTACTCTACAAAGAGTATTAAGTAAATATGATGGTTTATATAGGCCTTGTTAGGAGGAATCACTCATTGGTGGTACTCCTATAGGAGAATACCTATAGAATCAAATTTAATGTTCGATTTAATTCGAGCTTATTTAACGTATTAATCTTTCTCTAATTCATGGACGTTATTATAAATTTACTTTTTAAATAACGCAAAAAGAAAATATAGTACAGTTACAGCTAACCCTCGTGCTGGCATTTCTTAATGTGGTGGTGGCTTAGTCTTGTTCGTGCAGCAACTAAGGATTCTAAACGATTGTATCCATTTAAGGTACCCTTAACATTGGGCCCAAAATTCTACCCATCGCAATTCCCGCGTAGTAGTCGAATTTTTGAAGAAACATTATTTAGTAGCTAGCTAATCTAGCTAACTGACATGGATAATTATATCCCTTTAGACAATTCAATCATAAAGTCTAAAAATCTAAATCTAAATCTAAAAATATAATTGGTTGAAGAAATTGTGAATTATTGTTGTATGATTCAATCATATAACTTTATAGAATTGAATTGTACGATCAGGATCATCCTTTTTATGGATGTCAACTAATTTAATTCGGTATGGATTATATTCTGCCCTTTTAAGTATTTCAGAATTGAGCTTTGATTTGTTTTTTTTTGTCTGTAGCAACGTCTGGAGCATAGCAACTACGAAAGACGGAAGAAAATGTTTCTTGCCTGGACTATCAGGTTTTCAAGCTGTTAGTTTTGACAAAACATAAAGCTACTAAAATAATGGGCGATCGGGAACTGCAAAACGGTCGAAAGATTTATCTAAATAATCATTAACGCTGTATTTAGTCCAAATGCTATATGGTAATTACTTAAAAACTACTTCATATAACGTTTCCTGTCTGTTAGGATGCAATGTTAACATTTAATCACATTGTCGCTGCCAAACTTATTTAATATCGATTTATAATTTATTGGTCGTTATCAGCATCCTTCGCAGACGTGCTATTGTAATTTATTTCTGGTATTCTGTATGTTCGCTGTTAAGAAGCGACTTGATAATAATTACAGTAATTACAGTAACGACCTATTACAATAATATAAACAATGATAATAAAAGCTGATTGATAATGTGTCTACCGTTTAATATTAAATCGAAAATTATTTATTGCGGATTATCAAACAGGAAAACCTTGCAGTGCAAATCTTACAAAATTCAGTATTTTGATCTATACAGTAGCAGGATTTTTAGTATTTTTGCAAATATGATTACAGTTAAACAGGATCGTTGCCAGAGTATGTACCACCCTCAGGTTAACTTTTTAATGCCCCCCCCCCCTTCCAGATGTCATTAAAATTTACTGACGAACAAAAAATTGTACTTTTATAGAAATTTAAAAAAGGTAAAAAACAATGGCACAACTCTTTCAATTTTTTCCTATTCAATTGTTATAATTCCTAATATACATACGATTTTCATTTTATAATAAAGTTTTAGCTGGTTTGGCTGGTATTAATTATTTAATTATTCAATTTAGTAAAGTTGTCGTAGATTGCTTTACCCACTATCCACACAATTGACAAAGTTATTAATATTAGGGAACACCCAGGGCGAGTTAGGGAATAGATTACAAGTTCCTAGGTATTTAAGTCAGCCAACTCAACTTGGATTTATCAGGTAGTTGATTTTACTATTTCAGTTGCACATTTTTTTAAAGGACCAAGTAGCTTTGGAATGAGGTTGAGTGGGCGGCGTGATCGGGTACGGACGTGTGTTTTATTCATTGGACCTTTTCTTAGCTTTGCTTTAATAATAACAACGTGGGAACGGGAGTGCTCGCAAAACGATTCGGGCGAAAGTGATTAGCGAGACAAAAAGAAAACCAAAACAATTTTGGGGGCAAACAATAGAGTGAACGTGCGAGAGTATCCACCCGGGGACGTAAGAGAGGAGAACCACTGCCGCCTCTACAAGATGCTACATCAAAAAGGGGAAAGAACAGCGATCGACACAGGCCACAAAAACACTGAGGGGGATGCAGTTAAAAGCTAAGTGTCGCAGGCCTAAGTAGCCATTGTAGTCCTCTGTAGTCTTTAGCAGTAGTTGGTAGCACTGGTAGTCTAATAGAAAACTAGGAAAAGGGAGGGACACGCTTTGACACGTTAATCTCTCTTAACCCAGACTAATTTCATAGAAATTACTCGCCTTTAATTAAGAAATTACTTGATTAATTGATTAATTACTTAGCAATGCTTTCATTGGTCATGCATGTAAACGGACTGCTACGATTTGTATTGGATGTTCATGTGATGGGGGTCGGATATGTACTTGATGTGTTGGGCGGCTCGCTGCATCCTCTACAGCCGGAGTATGCCATGCGGGCAGAGGACATGCAAATCGGACTACCTTGTTGGTTGAGTACATCATTGGTGGGGGGGGGGATATGCAGGTCGCCGGCATGCCTGGGGAGACATGGGACGTCTGGGCGTGGGAGGCGGGGATGGGGGAGGTTCGAGGAGAGGTAGGAGAAGTGCGCGCGCTGGCAGAGGAGTCCGCTAAGGAGGCGACTGTGGAGGAACGAGATGGCGAGGAGGATGAGACAGGGAGAGGGTGAGGGGGGACAGCAGGGGAGAGGGAGCGAAGCAGGTGTCGGTGGGAGGGAGGACGCTGAATATCTGGCTGTCATCGGCAGAGGGGAGGGTTGGGGATGCGAAGACGGTACAATCCAGAGTCGCTCTTCCAAGTGAGTGGTAGGGCAGAGGTGGTCAGTGCGGCGAGTGTTAAGTGGTTGGCTGGTCATTGGGACACAAGGAGGGGAGCGGTCTGTTACCTTAGAACAATGGACAGATGGGAGATACGAGCAGGGGGAACCTTTGCTACCGGGGTTGAAATCGGGGGCGTAGTCGCATAGCGGACAGTGTGATGGGTTTGGCAGTGAATATTAAGTGGGTTGTTAGATACTGGGAAACTAGGAGATGTGCAATCAGCAACCTTGGAACAATACATGGGTATGAAATACGATCAATGTGAATCTTCAGTAACCTTAGAACACTACATAAATAAGAACACTGTGAACCTTCGATACCAAAGTTTATTGGGGCCAAATGCATAATCGCATAACGGGCAGTTTTAATAAGCTTGGGAGTAAAGATTCACTAGGTTCTTAGTTATTAGAAAACTAAGAGATGTGCAATCAGTAACCTTAGAACAATAGATAGATACGAAATAAGAACAATGTGAAACTTTGATACCAAAGTTTATTAGGGTCAAATGTATAATCGCATAACGGACAGTAAACATAAGTATGGGAGTAACTATTAAGTAGGTTATTAGGAAACTAAGAGATGTGCAATCCTTAGAACAATAGCACGATGTGAATTAAGAACACTGTGAAACTTTGACACCAAAGTTTATTAGGCTCAAACGCATAATGGCATAACGGTTTCGGCTACGTACTCAACACCCCATCGATGCGTAGTCTACTAACTACCCGATGTTGCAACAGCGGTGTCTTGCGGTATGCATTGCAGACATGCTAACGTTATGCAATGCCCAACCCGATCCCGCCCTAACCCGTAAATTCATACCCACCTACTGGCATGGGGTGGGCCTGGCGTATCAAGGATCGACCCTCGAGTCAGCTCCATGTCAGATGATGATGATGAATTGTTATAATTCCTAATATACAGGGTGATTCTAAACACGTGCGAAAAACATGAACCACCTGTACCTGATATTATTTAACCCCTAATTCACCTAGAATTTTTTGTATTTGGCACCAGTACAGTACTGTGGCGCTTCCATTTATTTTACATCATTTCACTGAAATGCAAATACCTCTTTTGTTTCTTGTTTAATTTTGATTAATTTTATTGTTTTGGAAAGCTAACAGTCCAAGCTTCAAAAAAATGTACAGTTGTGTATAAAAAATGGACAAAATCAAAAACAAGCAAAATAATTCCGTTTAAAATTTTGTGAATTAGGTGTAGATATTTAAATGGTCATTTCGATTCGAAATTCTGTTAAATAAATCTTCAAATATTACATTTTGGAAAAAATGCCTGGGTTTTGGAAACAGAAGCTGTAAAAGAAAACTTAGGTTAAGGGGATCCTAAAGCGACCTGGCTACCAAACATTGAAAGATATTTTTTCCATCGACAAGGCATTATATTTGTTTCTCCGTGCGCCACGCAGGAAGACGAACTGCAGCCAATGTGATAGACAATACGTATAATATACAATAAAGTAAATTGGTAATAGTCTTGGCTTTGGGTCAGAATTTTGAGAAAATATGATAAATTGTGAGATTGAAATTGTGCGCATTGTAGTCTTAAAGGATGGTAGTTTGTAATGAGGTAAAAAATTTCCACTAATGTCGTAAAAGTAGATTGATTTTGCCGTATTTTTGGACTACTTTTGGCATTTTATTGTCACAACTTATAATTCATTTGATAATTTTTTCACCTTATTTCATCCTTGGATGTGTTGTCGGTTAACGTAGTTCCGGTGACAATAGGAGAAGCTAATTTTGACCTATTTTGAGGCACTTTAGTAGCCCCATAAATATCTCGTTATCAAGATATACTCTAATTTACAAATTGTGAAACCTATTTTTTCGCTTTAGGTTAGCTTTCATCTGCTGTTCACGTACAGTTTACATTTTGCTAGACTGGAAGTTAAGCTTGGGCTGTTAGCTTTCTAAAACAACAACGTTTATCAAATTCTGATAAGAAACGAAAAAGTTATTTATATTTTAATGAAGTGACGTAAAAACCTTTGAAACCCCATAACGGTGCCGAATCTGAAAAAAATTTAATAGGTGATGTAGGAGTTAAATACCCTTAGCTATATGTGATTAAAGTTTTTCGCACATGTTTAGAATCACCACGTATAAAGTTTTAAACACACTTATATTAAACAAATCCTACGTAATGAAGAAAACAAATATAATAAAAAGAATCTCATATGTTTATATATTTACTTTTTTAAAGTGGAATCTGCAACGATTTCTTCTAAATTCAAATTTCCTTCTAATTCTTATTCTATTGGTAACGTTGTCAGTCTTACAACTCGCTCTTCTGTCATGGAGGCTTCTAAGTAGTTTAGAATATCTTTGCCAATCAATCAGTGCCATTAACTATTACTGTCAGTTATGGCAACACGTCTGGAAGCTCCGGATAGTAGCCTAAACAAACCAGTGGAGTTAGTCGATCTGTATATAAACTTTCTTAGTCAAGTTCATAGTTTCTTATTTTTTCAAAATGATCTGAATTGTTAGCAATGTTTTAATTTTAATAATAAACATTTGGATTAGTTACTTCAATTATGTTATATCTCTTATTCCTCTAAACCATTTAAATAACGTTCTTAAATTAGAATTTGAACATTTGTATATTTATAAAATAATTTTGTAAGAAAGTGCATATTCAATTATAAAAACCATCACTTTTGCATTATTTTGTACTATAGTTTAGTACAGCATACTCTCAACGCGGAAGAAATGTTTTTATACAGTGATTCCTGTATCAAGTAGCCGAATTTTCTCGGAAGGACGCCATTAACTGCATTCCTCGATCATGCACTCTCGTTAGCCGAAGCCGACGATTACACTAACTAGTGATGGGTTGTAATTATACCGACATTGCCAAGTGCCGGCCTCAGGCGGTGCCTAAGTTGCCTAAGTGTTAGAGAAGCCTCTGCAGTTGGAAATAGTTTACTTGTAGATACAGATTTTATTGGTTGAATGCGGAAGGGAGATCAAAACTTTTGGAAGTAGAAATCCAAAAAACATATGTTTTCAAAAATAGTATTTAAACGAAATTGTTAAACTAATTTTTGATAATTTTGTACTAGCAATATTTTACAATTAAGGCTGAGGAAAGTTCGAGAAGATTGAAAAGCATAAATCGCAATCTTTGGCTTCCTGATTAATAGCTCGTTAAGGATTTATGATGAATTTATATATTTTTTATCATTTGATACGGTTGATTATTCTGCTGTGGAAAATAAACAAAATATTTGTATAAGCATTGTAATTAGTATCCTAATTTTTAAATAATAAAAACTTAAGCCGATAAGCATTGAATACAACTATAAAAGTTATATTGGTGATTGCATGTGCCAAGACTAGTCATAAAACGATCTCTTCTTACAAAGGAGCAATTGTAAATAACAATTTCGATAGATTATGGCGGTGTATTGATCGTAATGGTGCATCGGCGATTAGGAGAAGTCTAAGAATCTTAAAGTATGCAATAAAATTTTAAAACTACGATGGGTAGACAAACACAGTGCATAAAATCACCCAAGTATGACAAATTTTTGCATCGTCCGAACGCTTTTCAGTTAAAAAATATTTGAAAATGAGAGTTAAATCGTGGATTTACAAGGACGAGGAATTTATACGTACGTAAACGTCATATTTTTCAATAAACAAAGTTATTAATGTGTATCCACCTATACATGAAAAACTATACAAATTGTAGTAGTTTAATAATAAATAACCATTAACACAATTACTGTATGTTATTCGAGGCGAGTGACATACGCATATAACCAAATTAAATCAAATAATTACTAGAATTAATTCCCCATTAGTGAGTAAACCTTTTCTTTTCGTCCTACCATTACTAAAGTCAGCAATTCGTTCAACTGCAAATGATGAACATATATTTATAGTAATGATACTTATTTAAGTTGTAAGCCTTTGTTACAGAAGAAGGGTATCGAACTTTGGTATTTTTCTTAATTTATCAAACACTCGCGCAGGGATATGTTACCCACTTTCACAGTGACAAGCCCTATTTATTTTGGAAATAACTGATTAAATATGCGGGGTCCAAGCTACCTCCCTCAGAGAGGGTTCATTATTTTAAAAGGGGAAATAATGGTGTTTGTCCGGTAATAAAACATTTTAGACTATTTGAAAAATGCGATGGTATTTACTGGTAGAGGGTGTTAATTGGTACTTGTTAATAAGAACGGAAATGATTTAATCGTACATCTTTCATCGATTACAGTGCTAGAGAGAGATTGGTATTAATCAAAAAGGTGGGGTCGGAGTCGGCGCTTAATTAGAGACCTGTCCTTGCAAGAGAGGAGGAGAAAACAGATAATGGACAAGGATATAACATGAAAGACTTCGGTGAAATAACAAGGCATTGGTCTGTTCATCCAAAGCTCACCCTCTGTGCAAATTTTCACTTAAATCACCGGTTTAAAACTTATACAAAGCTTGTATTTTTAGTATACATAAGTATTTTCCAATGCCTTAGTTTAGTTGTAATGTTCCTGTAAATTCATCAAACTTGAGGGAATGAAGTTTCTTAAATTTGCTTCAAGATATAACTTCAACTTGGAGGAAAAGACGTGCAACACCAAAAAGGTAAGTATTTCAGACTCCACCGCTCGGGCAAGCTAAAACTGCATTCCATTCTAAGGACTCTTCCTATACTTCGCCACTGGGGATCGAAGATGGGTATATTTTATCAGGATTTAAAGGGCTGATCAATGGGTCAGTCACGGTCAGGTGATTCGGCTTAAAAAGGTCTAAAAAATTAACCAACGCTGGGAATTTAGGCGCCGCTGGACAATTAATAATTTCCACGTTACAGTTAATAACATTTTTTGAATTGCTTAAGTTTCGAAACATTAAGTTCTGTTGAGCGAGTCGATCTAAAAACGAGGAAGATATAAATTTCTATTTATGATAGTTAATAGCAGCAACTTTTCCAGTTTATGAAATTGAAATGGCAAGAAACTAATTAGACAGTTTAGAACTACCTCCGATAGGAGGTACGATTAAGTCCAATGCAGGTTAGTTTAGGACAGATCGAGCATTGGAAAATGGCGATTAAAAGGCCGTTAATGGGTGATTTATATCGGAAGATGTCATTTGGATAATATCCATTTGACATGCCGCCGTGTTGTAAATAATCATCATATAATATCACTTTGTCCACGACTTTACTGTCTCTTAGTTTTCTTTGTTGGATTTACTAGCACTTACGTTTATAGCTTTCAGCAGTCACGGGGTTAAAGTTTTAAAAGTTGTGGTAGAATGGCATCAATACAGCAGCACTTTACCACTTTATATACCATATAAATATTGCTGCTTCCCTTTAGTAATAGCTGCTCATGGCGCCGCTATCATAACTTCAGTTATGTACGCGGGTCAAGGTTTATGCTCAATAATTTAGCTTATTTTACAATCTACAATGAATAAATTTGACCACGCAACCTCTATTCCTCTATGGTATTCATACGTTGGAAGCATCTTGAAATATGTACTTCAATGGTTTTGGTTTGTGTCTCTATTATTAGCATTATCTTTTGTTATTTTAGTAGCTTCTACAATAACGACAGATAAATTTCCTTAATGAGCTTATATTAAGCTACGTTTGGTTTTCACAGGCAACTAATTAGTATGACATGGGTACTGTTAATTTAAATTTGTTGTAATATTTGTGTTACAGCTCCTTGAGGCCAAGAAGAAGAAGAAGAAGAAGAACAGGAAGAACAATGAATTTGTATTTGTTTCTTTATTTGTGTTACGTATGTGACTTTAGTAAATACCGAATTAATTGGAGCAGATGTCATACAGAGTGCCATTATAGAGCACTATTCTAAGAACTCTAGGAATATGTTCTCTGGATCGAAATAATGAAAAAAGTTCATTTAAACATACACCTCATTTTTTTATTCTCTAGGGTCAAGATAATAAAGAGTAAATATACATTTTTAACAGTAAAACATTGAAGTGCCCCCCATTTTGTTAATTTCAGCATTCAACATAACTAATCTAGGCTTTTCTGGCTTATCTTAGGGCATCATGATAGATTCTGTAACTTGTATAATTCCATAGCTGTTATTGTGTGCCAGTCGACGTAGAATAAATCAAAGACTTTATCCAACCCTACCGAAAATAGTATACAGATGTTAGATCAGGCGATTGTGGTGGCTATCGAGGGGGCCCATTCCGATCATGGGCCCACTGTAGTGCTCATAGCGAAACATTAGTATTTAAAAGTATGTCAATTTGGAGAACGTTTTAAACTATGCGGTGAAAATTGTAAGTATATCTACCAAGGGGGACTAAGAACTAACTGATTTGTCCAAAGTCAACAGCAGCGCATCAGTATGCTGAGAAAAACAGTTATTCAATCTGTGAAAAATCAAAAAGGCGCTAGGCAAGGGTGTATACTATCGCCATAATCCCGACTAGCCGAAATTCCGACAGCCGAAATCCCGACAAGCTATAATCTCTACAAGCCGAAATACCGAGTTAGATGTTATGTTAAAAGTGTAACCGAAATAAAGAAACTAAAATATATAAGAATTGAGTTATAACTAAACATTTATTACATTAAAATTAAATTTAGGTAGATATTACAATAATTTTAAGAAAGTATTAAAAATTTAGATTATGTGAAACACCACGTAGATAGTCCATAATTTCGTAATTATTACGATTACCTACAACACTTAAAATTCTCCTTTCTCTGTTAATCGAACACAACTTCCGATTTTGCAATTGTACACCGCGAACTATGCACTCTGGCTGTCGGGATTTTGGTTTGTCGAGATATTGGCTTTCGGGATTTTGGTTTGTCGGGATTGTGGCCTATCGGGATTTCGGCTCTCGGGATTTCAGCTGTCGGGATTGCGGCTGTCGGTATTCACACCCACACCCTATCGCCTGTACTAATCAATTTATATGGAGAACAAATTATGAGAAATACCCTAGGAGACTGGAATGGAGGGATCGTCATAGGTGGAAAGTGAATCAGCAATTGAAATTATGCGGACGACACTGTGCTGCTTGCGGAATTAGCAGAAAAATCTGAAAAACTATTAATACTGTTAAAAGAAAAAAGCAACAACTGCGGACTAGATATTAGCTACCAGAAGACTAAAATTATGATTATGGGTAGATTAGAAAACAATAGGCCAAACGTAAAGCAAGTGAGAAAATTGAAAATAATAAACCAGAACGTGTATCTAGGTGCTCTTCTTACTAATGATGGGGGCAGTACACCCGAAATAAAAACGCAGATATGAGATGGCAAGGAAAGCAGTCAAGGACTTACACGAAACATGGGTGGATAGTAACATAACTCTAAACACCAAAAAAGTAGTTATAAAAACCTTAGTGTTCCCAGTCTTATAATATGGTGGACACTGAAAACCCGACAGAAAAAGAATCGATGCACTAGAAATGTGGTGCTGGCGCGGGCGGCCCTGGACCGCCAGAAGAACAAATGAGTCAATCGTAAAGGAAATCAAAGAGCCTCAGCTATTACCTTAAATATTTAGTGTATTATATGCATCCTTAAATACTTTGGCCATACATCAGGACGGGACAAAGACAATCTCGAAAAACTTATACTCCAGGGTAAAATGGAAGGTGTTAGAGCAAAAGGAAGGTAACCGAAGGGATGGATTGACCAACTAAAGGAGACAGCTAACACCTCAGTACATCAAGCTACGCATATATCCAGAAATAGAGGAAAATCAAGAAAAATAGTAAGAATAGCAACTGAAACTCGCAAATAAAGCTGAGCACGACTCTTCTGACAAGAAGATACGCAAAAGAAGAAGAGAGAAATTAAAATAACATATATGAATGCGGACGTCAAAAATAAAAAACAAGGCCATTCTTCACATGCACCTCATTATATATCAATTAATAAATGCATATAATAATTAAGTGCATTCAATTAAAAAAATTAAAATACTGAAGCGATATTTTGTATTCATACCATTCCCTTCTTTCTAAAATATGAATTACAAGCGAGTAGGTCGTGAAAAAATACTGTTTTCGAAAGTGGGTCTCGGCCTATAAATGTTTGGGAAGACCTGCCATGCAGTACAAGACAGGGAACCGAAAACAAACACACCAGCCAAGCAAGTAAAACTAAACTACTCAAAAATGAATAGGGATATTTAATGTAAGACACTTAAAGGCAACACTAATTGCATTTATAATAAAAACTACCAAAA
>JABXWE010015635.1:0-31691 GCA_014611495.1 Limonius californicus
AAAGTTAACACAAAGATAACGTAGAGAAGGAAAATACAAGGCTAACCAAAATAGCATGACAATATATATATATATATATATATATATATATACAGTGTGGTCCATAAGTAACGGATAAATTCATTTTCTACGTAATTTACAATTTATGAGTAAAATCCTGAAACACGTTAATTTTTAATTCTAAAATGACATTTTTTGAGCATAATTTTATGCCTCCCCTTCAACCCCTTGGAGTGACAGCAACCCCTTTAAAATTTTTAAATGGGACGAGGGTGCGTGTGATAGCTCATTTGAAAGGGTTTTTAATTCTCTATTCAGCAATATAAGATTTAATGAATTTCTCTAAATTTTTTATTGAAATGTATTACATTTTTAATGTCACTAAGTAAACAGAAGAACATGAAACATTTTAAATCAAATGTTCAAACTGAGCGCCCGTCGCTTCTTAACAATAATGGAGGCGTTGCTGAAATTCTTTTAAAACATTTTGTTTCGTTTCCGGGGTGATTTGATTAATTTCATAGTTTAGGATATATTTGATTGTTTACATTTCAAATACATTTTAAAATTTTCAAATTTAATTTTCTTGATGGAGAATATACAAAATTCAAAAAACCTTATATTGCTGAATAGAGAATTAAAAACCCTTTCAAATGAGCTATCACACGCACCCTCGTTCCATTTAAAAATTTTAAAGGGGTTGCTGTCACTCCAAGGGGGTTGAAGGGGGAGGTATAAAATTATGCTTAAAATTGTCATTTTAGAATTAAAAATCGACGTGTTTCAGGATTTTACTCATAAATTGCAAATTACGGAGAAAATGAATTTATCCGTTACTTATGGACCGCACAGTATATAAAGTTGCTAAAATATATGCATACATTTTTTGCAATAATTGAAAAGCTCTTGTGCTTTTAATTTTGTAACTTTCTAAAATATTCAGAACCAGCAAAAAATTCCTAAATATCCCAAAATTATTACAATGCCAGTGCAATCAAGCTTTCGGCCATTCAAAGCTCATACAATACTGTACATCTCCAACTAGTTAAAACTTATCTGAAATATCAGATATTTTTTGTCATAATTGATCATTTTTTGTTCGCTTAATTATGTAATGCATTAACAATATTAGACATTCCTAAACTGTCGAAAATTGTTACGATGTTGATACAATAAATCATTCAAAGCCCTTACAATACCATAGATGTTCGCCTTCTACATAAAAATATCAAAATATATAAGCGTATATTTATTAGAATAATTGAAAGCTATTATGTCCTTAATTCTGTAGCTTCCTATAATATTTAGTTAGAACCAGAAAGAAATTCCTAAACAGCCCAAAATTATTAGTATACTGATGCAATAAAGTTTTCTGTGATTTAAAGCTCGTGCAATGTTGTACGTCTTCTTCAGCTAAATCTTAGATAAAACGTATCTAAAATAACAAATATATATGTACATATTTAAGAGCATAATCTCAAAGCTCTGTTTGTTTTCCTAATTGTATAATATATAAACAATACAATACATTCCTAAATTGTTACGATACTGATACAATGAAGATTTAGTTTATTCAAAGTTCTTCTAATACTGTAAAGGTTCTCCGTGTTTACAAAAATATCAAAATATGTATGCATATATTTGTTGGTCTAATTGAAAAGTTGTTGTACTTTTAATTCTGAAATTTCCTTAAATATCGAGAACTAGCAGGTGAAAATTGTTATATTAGCGATGCAATATAGCTTTTGGTGATTCAAGGCTCATATAATACTATAAGTCCGCTTCATCTAGATAAAGTTGTTTAGCAGTAATTATATTTGAAACAGCTTTAACTGTAGAATGGACAGAAATATGTAAAGGTCCAAATTATTCATAAAATACCACAGTTCCTGCCACGTCGTTCACACTATTCAGTCAACTATATTGGCACTTATTATCATGAAAATTGAATATTTCATGGGCTTTCTTTTACAGATTTCCAAGCCATCACATAGGTATGCTCCCCGTTCTGGAGTTTTAGCAACTTCAAAGAATTGCAGGCCGCTTTCATGTAATGATACGTCTAATTACTAGAACCTCTGATGAAATTAATGTTCACAATTAGTGCTGCAAGCACGCAGCCCTGTCACGACACAGTCATAGGTTGTACAACTCGGTTCCCCGTCTCAGCATGCATGTAACAGTGTTCCAATAATAATACCATACCGCCTCATTATAATCTGCTGCAATTGCAGGTGTTAATCATTATCGGGGCGGTTTTTTCTAATGCAATTTTCAAGCGAACTGTAATTACCGGCGGAGCTGAAAAGCCGGAAAACCCAAGTGGAAAAGTCAAAACAAGCAAAGGGAGGCGCCGATATGACGAAAGGGCCACGCGAAACTGAAATTAATGCTGCCAACCGCAAATGAAACAAGTTATAAATGTTTTAGTGAGTAATTGAATACTGCGGAGATTTTCAGGATTGAATAATCAATATAATAGGAACGACTTGAATGATTAATTAATTTTTTACCCCAATGAAAAGGACAAATGCGGCGCTAACAATGCCAAGAATGTCGCCGTGAAAAGCTCAAATTACAATTTGCATTTGAAATGTATGTATCACAGTTGTAATCTGCTAATACCACTTATTACTGCAATGAAGCAGAAAACGTATAATTTATACATACATATTCAGATACTACAACAATATTAATGAGTTTAACAGAATCACTACATAAACCGCACAAAGATATGTAGGAAATAAATTCAATTGTGATTGAAGAACAATGTTATCCTTGCAATTAACTACGCGGAGGATATTCAAAAACGCAACGTCGCAACTACAGAAATGGGAGCAAAGGAGCGGACAATCGCGACTGCTGGTCAAACAGTATTCAAAGTTAAACAACGGACCGAGCGGTCACCACTTAAATGGGTGATCGAAATCCTACGCTAACACGTTGCTACCCTGACGCCTCGGAGAGTACCTAAAACCGGCGGTCTCCTACACTAGTGCGCCACGTCACTAACTACCTGAAACAAGGCAAAAGTGGCAGCAAGATGCGGAACTGCCTTTGGGTCCATCCGCAATCGTTTCCCATATGCAACTTATTTTTTTACTACAGTAAACTTGATATCTGGAGTTTTACTATCGTCTATAATCTGAAACCTTGAAAACAAATGCAGTAATTCAAATGATGTTTGTTAATGTTAGTAGTGTTTGTAAGCAACGCATTAATAAATTACTGGCGTTTGAATTTGATTCTGACTTTCAAAACTTCGATTTTGAAATGGCGTTTGTTGTTGAAAATCCGTCCAAGTTTGATCAGCGTGCGATCCTATAATTGTTATGCACTGAGGATGTGCAGCTATTGCAAATTCATACGCGAATGCAAGCAATGTATAGAAGTGGATGTATTGCTTGTGAAGGAATAGTGCCGAAAATTTAACAATGGAAAAGAGGGGATTATGAACGAGCCGCGACCAGATGCACGGTGTACTGCATTAACAGGAAACAATATGGCATGTGTGGAAGGCCTTATTAGAGAAAATGGTCGAATTTTAATTAGAGAACTTTCAGAAATTGTTGGCACGAGTGTAGGATCTGTATATAGTATTGTTCGTAATCTGGGATACAGCAAAGTTTGTTCGCAATGGATTCCTAGTCTCTTGTCTAATGAACAAAAATGCTTGCGAATGGGCTTATCTCTGCAACACCTCTCAGACTATAGGCGAAATGGTGATGACTTTCTTCTGTCAATAGTTGCTAGTGACGAAACTTGGTGCCATTACTACGAGCTATCCAGTAAGTTATCGTCGATGTAGTGGAAACATTCAACTTCACCACCACCGAAGAAGTTTAAAGCACAACCTTCTGCAGGCATGGTCATGAAGGACCCTTGTTGATAGAGTTTAAGGAACCTGGAGTAAATGTCAATGCAAATCTGTACAATGAAACTTTGAATAAGCTTCATCAAGCAACAAGACGGAAACGTATAGGAAAACTTACGCGTGGGATCATTTTGCTGCGCGACAATGCTAGGCCTCATGTTGCTAATGTGGCAAAAGAAAATCTTCAACGAAAGAAATGGAGGGTTTTAGAGCATCCACCATATGTCTCGGATGTATCGCCTTACGATTTCCATATTTTTGGACCGCTGAAAAAGGCGTTAAAAGGTCGGCATTTTGAGAATGATGTAGAAGTACAGATAGCTGTGAAAGACTTCTCCAATCAGCAGCCGCAAGAATTCTATGAGCAGGGTATACGTAGGTTAGTAAAATAATGGGATAGGTGCCTTAACTGTGATGGTAATTATTTGTAATTAAATTGTTGAATAAATTTTTTATAAAGTAATGATGGGTTTCAATTGAACACACCTCGTAATTGTTCATTTAAGATTAGTTGTAATAACATCTTTCGGGGCAAAATTTAAATCTAACTTATTGCTCCTAACCGCGGTATGTTCAACTAAAAAGCGATACACTTAAGACGATGTGCCATGTGCTAATAAAAACTATACTATATTGTGCGTTTACACTTCCATGCAGTTATTCCCAACCAGAACAAAAACCAAAATTATACAAAAAAGGCAAGAAAAACTTCGCCTGGACTTTTCCATACTTTCAAAAGTAGTCTATACAAGTTTGGTTTGAAAAATAAAATATTTTTGAGTTTACTGTAAAACACAGAAACCATGTTGCGTCCGAACTTAAGCCGGTATGGATGTGTTTACAGTAAGTTCGTATCATTTCTGGTATAACCGGAAATGGCAACTACTCCTGATTTTTCAATAGATAACCATAGTTTTCAATATGTATTCTGACTGCGGCTAAAATTAACTTTACAACTAAGAATAGATTGCATACTTTTACTGCACAATAAGCACGATATAGGTCACTAAACCTAAACTTTTCCATAACCTTTTATAGAAGGCCTCAAAGACACAATTCCCTATATCTGATTTCCAGCTTGGCAGGTTTTTAACTTACTTATAAATATTAAATCAAAATCCATTCATTTTATATTTTAATAAATTTTAGAAATTCACCATTTTTACAGTAGATTTAATCCTCGGTATAATAATATAATTATTACAATATATGAAACCAATATTTAAAAAATCATAAAACATTCTGCGCCTACTATATTTCTTGCATTACCTACATTATGTTAAAGAGTCGGAACCCTTTTTCAGTAAATACAACCCTTACTTTACGTTCTAAATCGTCGAATCGGGGCCGTAATAAGGAGGGGGCGCAGAAAGCGACGACCGAGACGTAAAAACTAAGGAAGCCTAGCCCTTCTTGTATACATATAACAATAAAAACTGTTAAATATGAAAGATATATTGATTAAACCAGCGGGACAAGCGGAAGACACCCACTTAGAAATTTACAGTTTCCAAGGTAAATTAATTCGTCTAGCAACAACATCCTCCTTTTATTCTAAGAAATTTCGAAATACAGTAATAACAAAATCTAATTGTTTGTGTGACCTGAAAAAACTTGGTGATGATGCTTAATAAAATGTAGATATATAAAATCTGCTTTCTAATAATGCTTCTATGAAAATGTCACATTGACAAGAAATGAAATTTGCATTCCACTGAAGTGACGACAACATGAATTTTGCACCTTATATCAAGACCGCCTAAAGCCCCAAATAAAATGGGGCTATATTATAAAATAGATAATTAAACCGCATTACACATATTCTAGGAATTTAACATTTATCGCTTTATCAGGATCACCATTCTTTCCAATATCAGTTAACACTGAATCAATGTTGTTTTGCAACAATTCTAAGTCCAGTCAAATTACCAGGTAAAAGAAAAGAATCAAAAATTCCAGCCCAAACATTTAAGTTTTTGGGGTGTTGAGTATGTGTTTCGTGAAATACCCTCCGATTACAATCCGACCAATAACGACAATTATTGCGATTGACCGTAGCATTTAAGAAACAAGTGCTTCCATCGAAAAATCAGACGCAAAAAAGATAGTTTTGATTATTTATCGCCCGTTTACTTGTAGTTTCACAAAATTGCAAACGTTGATCAAAGTCGTCTTCACTGGCACGGTCAACCGGTCTCCCAACATTTTCTCACTAACTCCAAGCCATACTTGCGAATCACATGCTTATCTGCATGTTGCTGGTTGAACCATTCGGCGCTTCTGCTGGCACATTCACTGTTTCCGAAGAAAAACGCAATTATTTCAACTCTGGAATCGAATAAGCAATTTTAAATTTAAATTTTTAAACTACAAAATACGACACGACGTTGTCGTAAAAAACATGAAAATGTTTACGCTAATGTTCCATAAATGCTCCAGAACGTATACTATAACTTTGGATTGCAACTCTGCGGGAACTAATGTCCGCAAGCCAAAAAGAAAAACACTACTATAAAGCAAATCTATTCAGCTTTCTAAAGCCGGCACCAAACATGCGCTATTTGCCGAATACCTAGCAACAAATGTTTGTCATTCGGCGAACACCTACTAGTGTGGTTGGACAATTTGAGGCAAATGTTTGGGATTCGCCGAGCACTGAACATTTCCCGCCAAATGTCGGTAAACTGACACGAATCATAGGAAACGAATGTTTCTCTTTCCCCGAATTTGGTCTCCATCCATACAATCGTTCAAGTTATTGGTATTTTTTTAGCGCTACTAGTACAGAATTATTGTTTTGATTTTGAGATCATTATTTTACTTTGTTCATTACAATCTTCTCCTAGAATTTCTTCTTCTATTTAGGAGGATGTTGAAGATAGGTGAACGGAAATAGCCGTATTACATGTCCCCCTGGCGCATTTATTTGACGTGTTCAGGATTTTTACGAAGAATGGAGGTTTAGTGTCACAAAACACGCCTATTTCGTTTTTGATGGACCACCCTGTATTTGTTCCTCGAGGTGTCTTATAAACTATATTATATTATATAATTATATAACTATTACTTAAATTCTTGTAAATTATTGTATTAAACTAATATTCATTTTTAAAAACTATAATGTTTCTTCGATTTAAATAATTGTCGCTGTCTAAAATTATGTCGCGATTTGTTCAAATTCCAATGTATTAAAAAGGTTGTAGTTATATTAGTAAAGACACTACAAATTGCTTCTTACGAAACTGTTAACATTGCCCTGTAAATCTTTCTACGGATCAATGTCTATGTATTTCTGTATGTAATTACAATTTCTACTTTTCTTTAGAAAATCGCGTCCTGGTTACTTCTTTCTAAAGTAGAATTTGTATACAAAAAATTCACATAAATCATAGGTTAACGGCAATAAATTACTTAACGCTTCAATTTTGCAATTACATTTCTAACACACTTAAAGATGCAGCAATGAAGCGAAACGTGAAGTGTTTAAAAACGTCCCTACAGCAAAAACTATTTACGTATTTAGTACAAATCCAAAAACAACGTGTTCCTTAAACAGAGCTTATTTAATCATCCTGTCGTGTTTGTGAATCGGCCCCTTTGATTTGCATCTTGCTGTGTTTTACAATGACATTGACTTTCGCAAATCCTGCTTTTTACTAACGCAAATCGTAACAATAATAGACAAAGTAGCCAGTAGCCCGTGTAAACTTCCTGTGTTTTTTACAAGAAATTTAAATCGATGTTCATTCAGCAATTTATTAGTTCTTTGTTGTGTTTACCTTATTGTAATTGAAAAGCTTTATTGTGCTCGAAGTAACCGAACGGTTGAAGATACATTTTACGCACATTACGATTTTACATCTTCTGTCGGATGGTATAAAAGAAATGAATTATATTTACGTGAATATCCGGAGAAAATCAATTTATTTCAGCGCAAACTTTTTCACAAGATGCTGTTTTGCTGAATTGCCTTTTAGAAATGCCAAATAGTCATTAAACTGAAATCCACTAATTTAATAAATCTTAGCCGAACGAACAAGTAGGCTACACCCTACGCTTCGTACACGCTTCTTTTAAGAACTAATACTTCTGAAAAGCCAAGTAACTCATTTCATCATCATTATCGTTATCCCCGTTTAGGCTACTTATGCAGTGTCGAAGTGGTTTAAAACTAGATTAGTTCATACAAGTTTTAAATTTAATTAATTAAGTTCTTAGGTTTTTAAATTGTATACTTCGGGGTGATCTAAGGTCAACATTCTTATGTTAGTAAACCTACTACAACGACGAGGTCAGTATTGTCATAAATACTACTGTAAACAGTTCTTTTAAATTGTATTCGAAATGAAGTATTATAATTGAAACCCTTACTGCTAATTCATAATTTTTAATAGCTAATGTATAAACTGTGTCAGGATATAATTTATGTACTTTATGAATTTGTGTAACTGCTAACTTATCATACTGCCCCACGTAGGGCGCCATAAAATTGTTATACTATATTTAAAAAAATCTGCTCTGTGCATTCTTTAAAACCCGACAAAATAATTGAGTTGGCAAAAAAAAACGTATGCACTACTTAATAAGAGAATATCGAAAATTTAATCCATTAACACCAAATTTTATTTATTTAAAACTCTCTTAGTCTGGGGGTTATTTAATGTATTTTTGTTTTCGGAATTACTCCTTCTAAACTGGCGAATATTGAAAGAATTCTTCTATAAGAATTAGGTAATTGTTGAAACAGCTTTATTAAAATTAATTCTATGTTGCAACGATAATATGATACCTTTATTTACGATCAGGGTTAAATTTTCGCCAAAGCACTTTTAATTACTTACTAATAAAATAAATATTAATTTTTGCAGTTGTGAACTAACATGTCGTCCGTCAATAAAGATTATTTTTGAACTAAAATTTTGAAATACCTTACGAACACCTTATCAAATACCTGAAATCACGCCAAAATTACATGGCCAGAATTCCAGCAACCAATCAGAAACAAGAGGATATCAATTTTTCCACTAATTCAAGAAATAACCAAGAGCTTTGCGAAACAATGTACATACAAACTCTAAAATTAAACTACCATTTTTTCTAAAACTAAGCAAATTTTGATACCCAACAAGGGTATACTACAATATTAAATACAAATATAATTATACAGTTACATTACAAATTCTATTTTTGTTTAAAAATTTGATTATAAATTGTTTATAATCGCGTGCATCTGTTACTGCTATTAACGTCTTGGTTAAAATAAAACGAGCTCCAGCAAAATCAAGCAAGTCTTTTTTACAACTCAACATCAGATTACATAAGAAATAAATCCAGTTACAACAAGAATTCCTAAATCAATTTGGTTTTGCAGATGAAACTACAATCAACCGAGAAAAACTCCCTCAACAAGAATCTCCAACTAAGAACTATGAAATAAAACAATTCTGAAACAACACAGTCGAGCAGTTCGAAGCAGTCGAACAAACTCCAAATATGAGAATATTCAACAAAAAATTCACCCCCAATCTTTGCTTCACAAACGATTCAGAAAACTTCATATTACAACTGAAATCGCTGACAAATATTTATAAATAAATTACGTATGACTATAATACAACAGTGAGGCGGTCGGCAGCTAGGGGTTAGCGCGTTAGACTTCTACGCTGAAGGTCCTTGGTTCTATTCCCAGTACCGGGACATCGGATTTTTTATAGCCTCGCAAGGCAAACCAACGAGGTATTCTGCCTAGCAATTTTTTCTGGAGGAGAAGTGTTCACACTTCCCGTGATTCAGAGCCCACGTTAAGCTGCAGGTCCTCTATGTCTGTGGCATTTTAAACGCGCAACACAGGCATAGGAGAGAAGATCGCTACGTCTCGTAAGAGATAAAGCACTCGAACAAGAAGATAAGATAACACAGCAATCAGCGATATTTCCCTTGCGGAGATTCTTATGTTAACTCTGCATGATATCGGATTGCGTTCCAGTAATACAACCATACAGTGTACACCTAATTTTCTTATTTGTACTGAACACTGTACTTGTCTGCTACATATAAGTATTAACAAATATACGGCAAGAAATTAATATATAGCAAGGTGACAAAAAACCCTTTAGCTGTCTACCTTTCAATTAAAAAATATAGAAGAAATTTGCTTAAATGTGAGTTGCAGTAGCTATTAGTTATAAAATGAATTTTTCAGAGAAACTATAAAAAGACAATGTATTTAATCATTTACGTGCAGTTTCCTAATTGCTTTTACCAGGAGTGAAATGAACATTCTTTATTAAACAAAGTAAGCGATAAAACTCACATTTGCATTTTAAATTAACTAAATGAGTTCGTTACTTCTTTTATATGTATATGGTAATATGGTACTTGCACTGAAATCTTAAAAACAGATAATATGTTACAATTTTAACACACTTAAGTTACAAGTGGAATTTGTTTAAAAATCAAATTCGAGAGGAGTTCTAACAGAACGTGCTTATTTAATTTCACAGTTCCTTCATACTAAAAAAAGAAACTTCAAATTTAATATGGAATGGATAATATACAATTACTAAGAAAATTAATTACAACTGCCTTTCATCAATTTTAAAACACTTTTTTTATTTTGCTCTTTAATGAACCTAAGAATACATTTTCGTGTACTTTTTGTCTCCCTTGAGGTATATCCATCGTATCGAAAATCTGAAAGTTAATACCTTTGTGTTCGATTAAAAAAAATATAAAAGTCGTTCTCCTTTCTTAATTTAAATTTATTTTAATCTTAATTATCGTTTTCTACCAATCTGAAACAATTCTAATCACTTTTATTGTTCTTATGATCTGCATTTTTCTCCACGCAACATACGAACGAAGATTTTCCATTTATCAAAATTCTGGAGACAACTAATGTTAAAAACATATTGTGATTCAAACGGTAGAAATACAGTAATGTTTTCAATATAAGCAATAATTACCACATTGTTAAAGACGGGAAATCGTTCTAATATGCTTCTAACAATGCTCAAACTTCCGATGTACTTTTTTCCTTCTTTCAATGTAGAAAATCTGATCGTGTATGCTTTTACATACGGTATAATATTTAATAAAAATATCTAAATACAAAAATTTAAATTAGAGCCCCACTTTCAAGGAAAGCTGACAACCCTAACCAGTTCAATTTTTTAATTATTCCACGCAGATTTAAAATTGTTAGACAAAAGCATAATTCCATACCTTTTATCGCCTAGCAACATTATCTATTATTGTATTACGAGATCGGACAAATATATAACGGGATCGATCAAATACAAAGCATGTGAGGTAGCCATAGTGTGCCATAGGTGAAAATACCTCTAGCGTCCTTCGAAGTAATCTTCCTCGACTTCTACGCCTCGTTGACACCGACGATACAAGTCGCGAAAAGCCTGCTTAAACTTGTAGCGAGGAAGTGCGTTTAGTTCGGCGGTAACATTCCGTTGAATGTCTTCCACGTCGTTAAACCGCCTTCCCTTGAGCGCCAATTCCAGCTGAGGAAACAACATGAAGTCCGCTGGAGACAGATCCGGCGAATAGGGAGGATGTTCTAAGACTGGGACATTTCTTGTCGCCAAAAACGTCTTCACAATCAAGGCAGAATGCACAGGGGCATTGTCGTGTAAAAGATGCCACTTGCCGGAGGCTGCCAAATGCGGTCGCACACGTCGAATGCGTTTTAGCAAACGCGTCATGACACCCTTGTAGTACAGGCTAGTGACGGTCACACCCAGTGGCACAAATTCTTTATGAATGATGCCTTGACTGTTGAAGAACGTGATCAGCATGGTCTTCACTTTTGATTTTTGGAGACGGAATTTCTTTGGCCTGGGAGACGTCTTCGATCGCCATTCCATGCTTTGTCTCTTACTTTCTGGATCGTACTGGAAGCACCACGACTCGTCACCAGTAACAATTAAATCCAGAAAATTTGGGTCACTGTTGGCTGTTGCAATCAAGTCGCGGGAGGTGCCCATTCTCAGTGTCAGTCGTCGATCAGCCGCCACAAGTTGTCGGACCTTTTCGATCGTTACGGGGTTTCTCGTTGTGATCGGACGACCCAGCTTCTGATCATCGTAAAGGTCCTGCCGACCTTCACGAAATCTGGCAAACCACTCGAAAACGCGAGTACGGGACATGGCCTCATCGCCGTACACAGTTTTTTGAAAATGAATTTGAAACAAAACTTAATGTTCGCTCTCTGCTTCGTATTTGACTTGTGTCACACATGTGACAGCTGCACTAACTTGTTCATTCGCATGCACAGTCTACCACGCAAGTTATGACAGGATGCCGTTTTAGCTATGTGTAGACGACAGTTCCAGCTACAATTTGGATATCATTTGGAAATAGTCAGTTTCTTATAGCGTCCGCAGTAGTGAAAATCCCGTTTCATATTGTCCGACCTCGTATGTTGGCGAATGAATAATTAATAAGTAAATACAACATACAACAATAAACTTGAATTATATGCTAAAGCAAGAATTAATTGATAAGAAGGAAGAATTATGTATTAGCAACAGACTAATTACTTAAAACCCTATTTTAGGACATTTTTATATGTAGGTAGTTTTCACCTCAGTTTTGTGTCCATTTTTTATTTTACCCAATTAACGGGACATTCTAGGTTTCTCAATCACACATTTTAGAGGCACTCTGTATAAATCCATAGTATTCAGACTTCATGTACTTTTTTTTCACTAAATATATCTGAGAAGGTTTTTCTAACATCAAAATATATAATGGAACAGATTCTGCAAACCAAATGTAACACTTTAGCAAATTATTAGCTGTCAGCATAATTAATTTATCAGCGTCCTAAATCAACGTTTGCACACTGTAAAATTAAAGTAATTAAAGATATCAAGAAATAAAAGTTAAATGATAAATGGAGGCCTCTAACTATCGTCCATTTAAATTTTTTACATTTTTATTTATTGCAATTAAATCTAATTAACTTTGTCTATAAAGGTTTTCCTTGTTGTTAGACTATCTTTGCAACTAAATATTTAAATTTTAGTTAGAATTCTTATTAAACATTTAATAGAGCTTATATAAGTTTCTAAAAAAGATTATTTTGTAATAGATCTCTTAGAAAAATGAACCTCTTCAATTAGTTCATGGTGCATCAACCATTGGTCACAGTGTGTAAAGTATGAGAAAACTAAATATACAAAAAAATTGATAAACTTATTAAAAAATTCTACGCAACAATTAGACAAAAATGAAAATAGGAAACAAAATGACGAAAGCCACAAGTATATCATAAGGGCTGAAGCACTTGTCCTGCAATGTCATTTTTAGTTATAATATTAGTGACACTCCGGGAATTAGGTTATCTTGTAAATTAAGTTAAACTAAACCGATTAACCTCATAATGACTGCATTTGACAAAGTTGACACAAATTAATATGTAAATGGAAAATGTGTTTGGGAAGGCAGCTTTGTTTCCTGCTTTGTCATTTCCAGGTAGATATATTTTTGTTTCATTTTACATTTTACGTTAATACCGCGCTAATTTGAACTGTCGGATAAAAACCAAAACATTTTTCGAGTTATTTTAGAACTGATGAAGTAACGATTTTTTAAAAATGGAACCTTGCGGCGAGCAACGTTCTTAATAATTCATACCACTCAAAATTTTAATTTTTGGAAAAATTATTATTGTAAGAAGTTTCTAAAAGTTGTTTAACCTCGTTGAAAAACCCAAAAAATAATTTTGTAGTGCCTATAAATAGAGAGCACTACCTAATACAATCTATCCAAAATAAACTTTTCTAATATTTCAAATAAGCTATATATCAAGCTGATTCGTATTAGACAACTCACCCTGTATATTGTATATATCGAAAGGGCTCTGAAAACGTGATTCAACAAATGCTCAAGAATGATATTAAAGTAGATGACAGCACAGTTCATTCCTTGCTATTTGCCGAAGACCAAGTCGTGTTCGCACACCATGAAGCAGACATGTAGTACATGCAGGGCTGCCGGGGGTGCAAGAAGTGCACCGCACCCGGGCGACATATTTTGAAGGCGGCAAATTTTTAGGATTGAAGAGTAGTTAATAAATAACATATTTAATATTCTTAGAAAATTATTTCATATTTTCTTTAAACTGTTATTCAATTTGCCGACAAAAGCGTCAATAATCAGTAATTTATAATAACTACAAATACTGCCGAGCCAGCGTCTTTATTCTGACCAAGTAAACTTATGTACGTTCAACGTTCAAGCCCTTATTGCTAAATTAGTTATTTTGTTTATGTCGGGTTGTCGGCATCTTTACCATATTCTTCGGTTTTGTTTGTTAATTCAGTTCGAAGTCGATCACCGTACCGTAGTGGTCAGATATTGTGTAAATAAAATACCTGTTAAGAACCTGTGTGCATTATTATTGATACCACGGATAGTGTGGATGGTAAAACTCATACAGTGAGTTTTCAGAAGTGTGTGAACTCTATTTAAGAATAAAGGAAGCACATTCACAAGGTAATGTATTTCTATTAGGGCTAGCATTATAAAGGGCTAAATAAATATACTTAGTGAAAAAGCCATTTATTTGGTAGATCATTGTTATTTCTGTATTATAAACGAATAATAAATTTACTCGTAGAACAAATTTTAATTGGTCAAAATACATGAAAATCAAATTCTATTCCTAGAACAGATATATTACAACAAAACAATTATTTATATAATTAGTATTATACATACTCTTAAAACAAATAATATAATTTTTAATAACGATTTATGTGGAATGGAATGAAAATTCCAGAATAATTGAAATAAAAATTTTGTTTAAAAATGTGCAAAGGAAAAGCTGCACAAAATTTAAGAGTAGACGACCAGGAGTTTGAATCCTGCCACACTTATAAATATCGAGGGACGACTTTAAACTCGGAAGGTACATGTCAAAAGGATATATCCACAAGAATAGCTATGGGAAACACAACGGCAGAAACTCTACATGGTCTACTATCGAGTGAAAATCTTAGTCAAAACACTCTTTCATAGGTTGGTTCAAAAGAATGTACTTTATGAAGTTGAAATATGACCAATAACAATATCTATTTGGGACAAATAGAACTGTAGAGTTGGATTACATGAAAAGATGTCTGAGAGTAACAAGAAGAGATAGACAGAGAAGAGAAGGGATTTGGGAAATTACGGGAATAACGAATTCAAGAATTTTGGAAAATCGAGATTGCCATTGGTACGGACAAACGTAAGCCAGAAGACAGAGGTAACAAATTAACAAAGTAACAAATTTTCACCCAAGAGGCAAAAGAAAAAGTCAACCAGCAGTATGCTGGGAAAACTATATAAAAAAATATGACAGAAAAAGATTTAAGGGAATGAGACTGGGAGAATCGAGACTTGTAGAAACATAAGACGGCAAACCCAAGAAGAAAATAACCGAAGAAAAAAGAAGGTATTTATACTTTTTGATTTGAGATTACATTCTGAATCAAGAAGTTATAATTGTAAGATACCTAATATACAATTTAAAAGTAATCACATAAACCCTAAATGACATGTTTATTTTCAGTGAAAAACTTCTGTTAAGGGGCTACTAAAATGACTAAAAATAACCCAATATAGCGTTGTCTATTGTCACAGTGAGAGAAGGTCGCTACGTCTTGTAAGTGATAAAGTACTCAAAGAGATTGTCACCGTAACTACATTAATAGTCGACCTTTCAACTTGCTTTTTTATCTAGTAGACAACACGTCCAAGACTGATATTATTATAATTATTATTATGGAGCTTTCACAGATCTTGTAGGCCCATCGCTTTGGTGTGAGGCAAGGCTAACCTAGTTTGTGCAATGCACAACAGGGGCCGACTATGCGGGTTACCGTGTTGGACCATAACCGCACTTAACCTGCCTGGTGTACGGTGGTATGAGTGCATAGTGTTGCTACTCCTATAGTGCGACCGTAACACGAGGAGTGCCATTAATTTAATCCCCAATGGCCAATGGAGACTGGGCTCCTGTACTGACCAACCAGCGAATTAGAAAAATTTTCTGACCCCTGGAGTAGGGGTACATCTAAAGCTTGACTCTCTTACCACTGAGCCACCCCAGTCCTCCCAAGTTTAATATAAAGTGAAAACATTATTTATGAAATCATAAGACGTAATGATAGAAAGTTGCCAAAAATAGTGCAAAAATTCGGTAATATAAACTTCAGTTTGTGAGACATGTAGACATAATTAAGAAAAAATGTTTTCAGTTTATTAGAAACTACCACTTTTAAGAATATAATGCACCTACCCCAATGCCAAGATTGATCTAATTTTCTTAAAATCGGAAAAATGCCAAATCTGTTACTAGTTTATTTTATCGGATATTATACGTATTGTCTTTGACATTGGCTCCAGTTCGCTTTCCAGCGCTCAGATAGACGGCTCTAAGCCCAAGGAGGAACCTGAAAAGCAATAGATTGGTTTGCGTATGTTAAACGTTACACTTAATTTTGAATCGCCAAATCATTTTAGAATCCGCTTAACCAATAAAAAATCAAACTATTGCATAATGCTCTGATGTTTTACGGGGTGTCTGAAAATTCGATCTCATTGTTTTTATAGCATGTTATGTAGAAAAATGTATTATACAATTTGTGTGTTTCCCCGATCAGTCAATCCAAAGTGAAGGTACTCTGTATACAATTTTGGCAACCAAAATAACATATCTGCAACATTACATTAGTATAATTTATAGTTCTCCCGCATGTTGTTTTCTTTGCCATATGGGAAGTTCCGGGAATAATATAAACGTAGTAACAGTATTCGTTCCTTCCTTAATTTTTTAAATGGAATTCGGCTTTTTTGATCGCAACACTATTAATTAAATAAAGCTTGCACAATATGTTTAATTAATTGGAAGAAGTTAATTATTGCGCGGCACATAAAGCAATAATTTAAAATAAAATAGTTTTCAAAGTTCAACAAGATTATTAAAATGTTAAAATTAATATTAGAATTTTAATAGTTTAATTAATACCCCTAAGTTACAGTTCTTATATGTTTTAATTTTATTTATACAACACTTGCGTCAACTGCTGCCGTTGTTTAAGTCTATATATTTGCTATAAGCAGTAAAATTAATAAATCAAGTTAGTTTTATCAATATACACTATGCTACGAATAGAGAAAAACTTACTATACAATCTTTTCTGGTATTGTTTAACATTTTTTTGCCACTCTTCAAAAATCACGAATATGTATATGTGATATCACTGGCATACGTGTATTTTTCTAATTTAGTTAACATTGTCAAACATCAATAAAAGTGATGTTGCCTCTAGTGTGTGTTTACCGAATATATTGACGCCATCATTTTCGTTGACAGCCTTTTCGTCTCACTTCTGGGCATCGGCCTCTTCTCTGCCACGTATTTCTCGTCAGCGCTAGGGTAGAAACACGGGGGACCTACAGTTTAACATCGAATCCGAACGATAGAAATTCCACAGAAGGTTTTTAACATTAAGATCCCACGGTTGCATACCGGATTGGGAAATTGTGTGTGGTGAGTTGCAGACAAGATTTTTATAAATCTGCATAGTAATGCTTAGGTTTCGAACCCAAACCAGAATCGACGTTTACTCAAAAACCGAGCGCTCTTCCAATTGAGATACCACCACTCTTTGACGCCATACTATGCGTCATTAAGGGTACTCAAGTTGTACCGCTGGAAATTTGCTTCCTAGCTGCTTTAAATCCAACCGCTAACAATTAAAGTAAACCACCAACAGGTAAATAAATATAACATTTGCCCAAGTACAAAGGTCTAGTGAGTTAAAATCAGGGTGGCACCGATCTCGTGATATCCATAGCCATGGGTATTCTCCAACATTGATTTAAAAATGTGGAGGAGCCCCATCGTGTATAAACCACAGATGAACCCTATCATTCAGAAGCAGGTCTTCCAATAATGGTCGTAAAGTGTTCTTTAACAAGTCACCAGTCAAAACCAGTCAAACGATTTAGTAAAAGAAATTGGCCCTATCAGATGGTCTTTTAAATATTCAGCCAAACATTTAAGAAAAATCGATACTGATGTCTTCACTCAAGAACAGCGAGAATTTTTATCTGTCCAAACATGATTATTATGCTGATTAATGATGCCGTTATTCATAAAAGTAGCTTCATCGACAAATAAAATATTAACAGGAGAGTTTGAATTTTGTGCAACTTTTCTCAGTATAAATTTACAAAATACCATTCTTGATTCAGAAACCGTAAGGGCTTGTGTACCCGCTGTATGTGGTACGGATATAAGTGTGTGTAAACAAATAATTATAACTTTGTTTTTTATGAAAGCCTACTACTGCAGTTTATTGGTTGAAAATACAAAACCGCCTCCTCTCTGAAACAGTTGATTTGCGGACATGTGTTGATTCAGACTTTTGTTTGGTTTGATGAGTATTATACGTCGAAAAATTATCAGACCTTTTAACATTCTGTATATAGCTGTTTCTAATTTAGATTGTGCTTTAGGCTAATATTGGGGAGCAAGTTAAACCTTTTCTTTCCTTAAAATTTATATCAAAATGAGCAAAAATAACTTGGAATTTTCATTAACTACAGCTATATAAAATTGACTGGAAGTTTTCAAATTCTTAATCTGTACAGAATGTAAAATGTCAGGGGCCTCGCTAGGAGAATTGTTTTGAGTGGGCGGTAATTCAGTAAAATGTAAATTCAAAAAAATAGTAACTACAAAATTTATTAGATTTATTTTTCAAATATACATGCCTATCGAGAAGCCATTAT
Source organism: Limonius californicus (assembly GCA_014611495.1). NCBI lineage: Eukaryota > Metazoa > Arthropoda > Insecta > Coleoptera > Elateridae > Limonius > Limonius californicus. The sequence goes on from JABXWE010015635.1 coordinate 18,680, forward strand.
TTTTATAGTTGAACTCTAAGTAATTGCCACGCACTTTTTGCTTAATCCTAATGCGACTTATAGAATGGTCAAAATAAATAAAGAAAATCATACTATTTATTATGTCAGTTCACCCAAACGATATTTGAAATTTTGGAATTATTACTACCTACCGTTTCCTAAATAATCTGTTTCTGTAAATTATTTTCAATGTTGGAAAAAAGTCATTTTCTATTAATTAATAATAGAGTAATATTGGGAGGAATACAAGGAACAGTTGCGCGGCACGAGCACCCCCCCTCCTGCATTAAAATATGTTAACGACACTCTTATATAAAGTATGTATTAAAATCCAAAACTGCAAAAATGCATTTATAGAAAGCATGTTGATGCATTTTTATTTGAACTTTCAAATTCACCTCGATGATTTACACATTAATGGAACATATAAATTTAACTCTACATATATTTGTTACAAGTAGCAAAAAATGAAATAGATGATATATAGAAATTCTATTCTTAATCATAACTTATTTTGAAATTTCTGGGGTGATCGTTATTTCTTCCAGTCTGTATAATTTTATAAACAAGCACTTATAGTGTTGCAACAGTATTATAGACCCATCAAAGTGTACTACAATATTATTATATTAACAATAGAGACCTACACAATAGCACTAGAAGTGTAGATATGTGTAGGACGTGTTTATTTTATAGGCTTTACATATTTATAATAGCTCTGAGATTTTCGCATAAACTAAGCTGTCAGTATATCGCAATTTATAGTCTATAGATGATGTATAACAATCCAGTCCCTCAAATAAGTAGAATAAGAAATTGCTTAGAAATAAAGCTAACCAAAAGTTTCTGATTTCAAAAATGATATACATGCTATTTTAATTATTTCTTGCTATGCAATTTCTTTATTTTTCTAAATCATTTTCTTAAAACATGGCCAGGAAAAATATCTGAGTGCAATTGAACAAAAGTTTATTGATTTAAAGTTTCTGGAAGTTCTACAGTGATTCAGAAAATTCACATGAAGTTATTCGACACAGATTTAGAGATATTTTTCTAGAAATGTACAATACTATTTTTTCAGAATTAGCACGTCGCGTCGGTTGATGTAACCTGCAAAATATATTTTTGTAAATAAGGCACATAGGGCGACAGTTTTGACAATTCAAAATACGGTTTTAACCCATTGTAATATTTTTCAAAGTACCTTTTTCTGCTGAACCCAGATATTATTATAGCTCATCACTACAGTATTCTTCAAAATAGAAGATATAATAGATACAAATTTCTAATCATGACTTCTTCTATTAAACCCAGATATTGTTTTGGCTCACCGCGATAATATTGTTCAAAGAACTTTAAGAACTGATAAATAAAGATAATTAAAAAATACAGAATTCTAATAATGACCACACATGTTGATTGCAAATATTGTGTTGGCCCAACACAATAATATTTTTCAAATATTTTTATGTTCCAATAAATGGAGATTTTTTAAAAATGACCGCACATTTTAAACCCAGATATAGTTTTGGCCCACCACAATAATATTTTTCAAAGATATTTATGACCCAACAAATGAGATATTAAAAAATACTGATTTATAATAATGACCACACATGTTGAACCCCGATATGGTTTTGGTCGACCGCAATAATATTTTTAAAGATCTTCATGACCCAATAAATGAAGATATTTAAAAAATACAAATTTCTAACAATGACCACACATGTTGAACCTAGATATTGTTTCGGCCCACCGCAATAATATGTTTTAAAGATCTTCATGACCCAATAAATGAAGATATTTAAAAAATACAGATTTCTAACAATTACCACGCATGTTGAACCTAGATATAGTTTTGGCCCACCGCAATAATATTTTTGAAATAACTATATAACCCAATAAATAAAGATATTTAAAGGATACGAATTTCTAACCAGGACTTCTTCTGCTGAACCTAGATATTGTTTCGACCACCGCAACAATATTTTTTAAACATCTTTATGGCCCAATGATAAAAATATTTAAAAAATAAAATTTCTAACAATGACCACACATGTTGAACCTAGATATTGTTTTGATCCACCGCAATAATATTTTTCAAAGATGTGTATGGCCCAATAAATGATATATTAAAAAATACGCAATAATATTTTTGAAATAACTATATAACCCAATAAATAAAGATATTTAAAGAGTACGAATTTATAATCAGGACTTCTTCTGCAGACCCAGATATTGCTTCGGCCCACCGCGATAATATTTTTTAAAGGTCTTTATGACCCAATAACGGAAAATATTTATAATATACAAATATAATAATATTTTTCAAAAATCTTCATAACCCAATAAATGAAAATATTCAGCCCACCATAATGATATTTTTGAAGTAACTATATAACCCAATAAATAAAGATATTTAAAGGGTACGAATTTCTAACCAGGACTTCTGCTAAACCGATTGTTTAAGCCCACCTAATATTATTTTTCAAAGATCTTTCGGGCCCAATAACAGAAGATATTAAAAAAATACAGATATCTAATCATGATTATACATGCTAATCTTATTTATTATTTTGGCTCTCGGCAATAATATTTTTCAAAGATCTTCATGACCCAATAAATGAAGATATTTAAAAAATACAGATTTCTAACAATGACCACGCATGTTGAACTAGATATAGTTTTGGCCCACCGCAATAATATTTTTGAAATAACTATATATAACCCAATAAATAAAAATATTTAAAGAGTACGAATTTATAATCAGGACTTCTTCTGCTGAACCAGATATTGCTTCGGCCCACCGCGATAATATTTTTTAAAGGTCTTTATGACCCTATAACGGAAAATATTTATAATATACAAATATAATAATATTTTTCAAAGATCTTTATAACCCAATAAATGAAAATATTCAGCCCACCATAACGATATTTCTGAAATAACTATATAACCCAATAAATAAAGATATTTAAAGGGTACGAATTTCTAACCAGGACTTCGGCTAAACCGATTGTTTAAGTCCACCTCAATATTATTTTTCAAAGATCTCTCTGGCCTAATAACAGAAGATATTAAGAAATACAGATATCTAATCATGATTATACATGCTGAACTCATATATTATTTTGGCCCCCGGCAATAATATTTTTCAAAGATCTTTATAACCTAATTAATGAAGGTACTCAAATAATACAAATTTATAATCATGACTGCGTATGCTGAACCCAGATACTGTTTCAGACCACCGCAATGATATTTTTCAAATAACTATATAACCCAATAAATAAAGATATTTAAAGAATTCGAATTTGTAATAAGAGTTTCTTCTGCTGAATCAAATATTGCTTCGCCCCACCGCGATAACATTTTTCAAAGATCTTTATGACCCAATAACAGAAGATATTAAAAAAATACAGATATCTAATCATGATTATACATGCTGAACTCATATATTATTTTGGGCCTCGGCAATAATATTTTTCAAAGATCTTTATAACCCAATAAATGAAGATATTCAAAGAATACAAATTTATAATCATGACTGCGTATGCTGAACCCAGATATTGTTTCAGCCCACCGCAATGATATTTTTCAAATAGGTAACTATATAACCCAATAAATAAAAATATTTAAAGAATTCGAATTTGTAATAAAAGTTTCTTCTGCTGAATCAAATATTGCTTCGCCCCACCGCGATAACATTTTTCAAAGATCTTTGTGGCCCAATAACAGAAGATATTAAAAAAATACAGATATCTAATCATGATTATACATGCTGAACTCATATATTATTTTGGGCTTCGGCAATAATATTTTTCAAAGATCTGTATAACCCAATAAATGAAGATATTCAAAGAATACAAATTTATAATCATGACTGCATATGCTGAACCCAGATATTGTTTCAGCCCACCGCAATGATATTTTTCAAATAACTGTATAACCCAATAAATAAAGATATTTAAAGAATTCGAATTTGTAATAAAAGTTTCTTCTGCTGAATCAGATATTGCTTCGCCCCACCGCGATAACATTATTCAAAGATCTTTATGACCCAATAACAGAAGATATTTAAAAACTTCAGATATATAACCATGATTATACATGCTGAACCCATATATTCGTTTGCTCCTCCGCAATAATATTTTTCAAAAATCTTTATAACCTAATTAATGAAGGTACTCAAAGAATACAAATTTATAATCATAACTGCGTATGCTGAACCCAGATATTGCTTCAGCCCACCGCAATGATATTTTTTAAATAACTATATAACCCAATAAATAAAGATATATAAGTGCACGAATTTCTAATCAGGACTCTTCCGCTGAACCAGATACTGCTTCGCCCCACCGCAATAACATTTTTCAAAGATCTCTATGACCTAATAAAAGAAAATATTTAAAAAAAACACATTTCTAACCATGACTGTAATGTGTTGAAACCAGATATCGTTTTAGCCTACCGCAACAATGGTTTTGAAACAATTGTATAACCCAATTAATGGAAATTTAAAAAAAAACAAATTTCTTAATAGGTGTCACTAAATATACTGAGCCCAGATATTGCTTCGACCACCGCTAGAATGATTTTTAATAATTTAAATTGAAGCCCATTTGCGGAAATTTTTAAAAAGTTATATTCTAACTGTGAACTGTTGAACCCAGATAGTGTCTCTAACACCGAAATAATATTTTTAAAACAACTTTATATCTAAATGAATGAAGACATTCAAAGAATGCAAATCCCTAATATTTATAACGAAACTAAATGTATTAACTCGTAGTGGAAGTCTTTTACATAATTTTTCTTCTTTTTCTTCTTTTCTTGGACATTTCATATAGGTACTTATATTTATTTATAATCCTAATCATTGTGAGTTGAATTACAGTAAAAACAAGTTGTAAGCGATAACACCCTACAATTATTTTTTTAAATTTTTGGTTTAAACGAAAAAAAGCCTACAAATTCAAATCCTTACCTTCTCCAATCATTTGTCTGTCCTCCATATCTCCATCGATCTTCTCAGCGGCGTCTCCCAGATCTACGAGGCTCCTGATGGAGAAAACCGACTTGGCAACTCGCATTTTGCAACCATCCTGTGGGACACCGTCTCGTGGGCGAGTGGTCAAGTCCATTTCAACTCTTGCATCCATTTACCGACTTGAAAAAATTATTTCCAGTCTAACTACTCGAAAACGGAGGGACGATAACAATGCAATCAGTGCACGGGCGTCCAATCTGCATACAAGCGTATAAATTTTACGTTGTGTTAACAGTCATTGCTGAAATGGCCCGCTTTATCTGCCGGCAAAAATGCACTTTCCGCAATTACACTATCGCACTATGTTAAATGTTGCTTGTTTGATAATAAATGCGCTGCTTAACCACTTATCGGGCTAATAATTATACTTAATTAACCGTGTTTTGTTTTTAATTTAAATTATTTAAATTATTCAACATAGTCTTGCTTGGCCTGCCGAACACATGTGTAATTATCCATTATTTTGATTAAGCAGTAGGTACTCAAACGAATGTAGAACTATGTTTGTTTAACGTAATTAAAACTATAATGAATGCTAGTTCCTTATCAGTAAATTAGCGTCGATTATAAATGAATACAAACATTTACTGATAGTTTAGAATATTAACAAATAACGATGGAGGAACTTGTACGAAAAAGTTTAAATCTCGCCCTATGTTAAGTTTAATTCACAAACTGGTTCTTGTATACAATTAAATATTTCATTAAGATAACTTTCAATCTTAAACACTAAAATATTAATATTTCCGTTCGGCGTCGTCCAATAATCACTAGGAGAGTCAATAGCAACTTCCGGGGCACTTTTCAAATAATCTTCCTCCTTACAAAAAGTCCCAGAAAAAAGCCCGCACTAAACACCTCAACAGTCTATTATTATCACAAGTGAATGTGCGATTGTCTTCGGCCAGGTGTGCAAGGTGTGCGCACTGCCGTGAGTCCAGCGGAGCCAGCACTGTCTCCTGGTGACTGCCCGATGGGCCGGGTCCTAACCTGGGGCGTCCTACGGGCGGAGCACCGGAGACTATCACATTAATCACCATCCTTGTTACTGTCTCTTCGCATGAATATTACAAGCAGATTCATTAGGCTGTTAATTGGGACCCTCAGAATCTCCAGAAAAAATGTATTAGGGAAACGTTGTTCGGATAAGAATTTATTTACTAATTGAAATATTAAATTGGAAATATAAGATGAAAATTTAGTACTTGAATTTACATCACAATAGGGTTCTCGAAGGATATTGGAAGTATAATGAATTATACGCGAAATTGATTCTATACGATAAAAATTCACGTAATTGGCTTTCTTCAAAAGTCCATCTAGATAGGAATATTATTGAAATGAAAATATTTATCTATTAATTAAAATTTTGAATCAAAATATAATTCAAGTGCTTGCGCATCTTACATAAAGGAAAATGCAATTTCTATGTTACTGATCCCATCTTTTTGAAATAAATAAGAGGATAATCTAGAGGTATTTTGGAAAAATTATTTATTTCCCATTTTATTATATACAAGAAAGAAATATTGCTATTAGTAACGGTGCAAGGTAATATAAAAAATATATAGTAAAGTTCTATATTTATTTAAAAATAATACATTTGAGAATTACATCGTCTTGAGCATTTTTTATTGCACATGCTGTAACGGTACTGTAATGGGTGTATTTTAAAAGATTTGTATTATAATGCATTGGAACTAATTATTTTATCATCCCTTTAACATGTATTCCAAGGCTTGGCTAGTTTCAATATCCTCAGTTTTTGAAGCCTTTCGATCGGCTCCGATACTACAAAACAGTTGTTATCAATTTCAGTTGTACATAGTTCTCCATAAAATAAGCAATTAAATATTATATCAATATACTAATAAACGATTTCATGCTTAATACTACAGTTAAAACACTTAAGCTCATAGTGGGACACTTATTTATAGGCAGTGTAGTTACAAAAAGCAGGAAGATGGGGATAATCTGTAAGCAATTACCGAATAAAAAATGAGCAATCTAGATAATTCCAGATTTATCTAAGATTTAGGGTGTCCGAAGGAAAATTTTCTTAATAAGTTTACATACTTTGAACATTTCCCTACTAATAGTATTTTTATTCCATTAAAACAATCTCTACACACCGACATCTATGATATTTTTAGTATCTTTGTAGGATTTCATTACATTAATTCAGGCGCTTTTCCTTCTTTCGTCAATCTAAACTTGAAAAAATACCTTCAATGGGTTTTTGATAAAGTGCGTACTAACACTTTTTGACTTAAATTGAGCCATACCGTACGCTCTTATAACTTTGAACTTTTTTCAAATCCTGTATAGTAAAAAACCTGCATGTATTGGATGTTTATTGTTTAGTTTAGAATATTTACACACTTACAAACGTTTTATCTTAAGTAATAATCGAAGATGGCTCCCCCAAAAATACCAGTTTTGATAATCTGCACCTTCCAAAGCTGGAGCAATAAATAATTAATATAATAATAACAATAAAAAGTTCTGTAGTGTGTGGTACTTTCTGTCCTAGCAGGGATTTTGAAAAATTACAATGCATTTTCTGAAAACTAGTTTTTTCAAGAACGTAAAAACCTCGGAAGCCTATCATTTTCAACCTGAGTTTCTACATCAGCAATTTTTGTACCTATAGAAAAATGTTTGAAAGCCCTAAATTTGATTGCGTATGGATGAATGATTTTTTAATTAAACGGACGACAAAAACGTATCCCTTAAAAACGCAAGACACGTCTAAATTCCGTTTCCGGTTTCGAATGGTCGCAATTAAGATTATAATCAATATACCTAGTAACTTTGAGATAATAAGTGATACAGACTGACATTTGACATTTGGAAAGGAATGATCCAAAACACACATTTCCATCAATATCAAACATATTTACGATGACAGCACATTCCAATGTCGGAGGTATGGAAAGTAAAAATGGATGGCAGCATTTAGCCTTAGCAGAAGTAGTATACAAAAGTTAAAAATACATGTTCAGTGTACCCACAGGGTGTTTTTCAGTAATGGTAAAACACTACATCTAGAACAGGGATGAGCAACACGCGGCCCGGCTCACTTTTTCGTGCGGCCCGTCAAAGCTTTACTTTTTAACTTTTGAAATATATATTTCTGTGTTAAATTATAAAAAAGGACATTAAATTACAAAAAGTATATGAATATATTTTAAAGCAGTTCCGATTTAATAAAAATTGCACTTTTGAAGAAGCCATTCACACAAATCATGCCGACGTACACATAATCCGCTGGTTGCAAACCTTGAACGCGTTGAACGTGGTAAGGGTATAGTCCCTGATCCCGCAAAATCCGCCAAACAGTAGAATGGGAAACGCCAGTTTGTAACGCAAGTCTTCTAGTGCTAACACTAGGACTTTCCTCCACTAATTCCAAGACATGCTGTTCTACATTAACGACCCTTTCTGCTCTTGGACGACCGCGATGATGGTTTTGTGGTTGATACGTGCCATAATCCCGTAAATGTTGGACTGTTGTAGTAAATGCACGGCTGTTTGGAATGCTGCGCTGAAGATATCGCTCACATTTGCCTTGCCCTTAGAGCGTTTTCTTAAGCTTCCCCGTAAATAAGAACAACATCAGTAAGTTAGTAAGTAAGCCCATGCCCAACAATGGGATACTGAGGGCTAATTAAAAAAAAAAAAAAAACCTTACTCTCCTTTACATAACATGTCTTTGTACTCAAATTTTGTTATTATTCTGCTGTATTCAAACAATTTTGGATCAAATTTTCAATTATTATTTTCTCATATCTTAAGGGTCCCATTGCCAAAGAAATGTTTTTTCTAGTTTGTATATATTGTAATCTACCATCGGATTTAATATTTGTACCTGTTTCTGATACACCCTGTGGTTGCAAAGAAGCAATGCGAAACTTTTCATTAAAATTTGTTTACGATTTCTTCCCATAATAATTACTTTTCGTTTTTTTTTATACTATTTCTATTATATGTTTTATTTGTGTTTTTTTTTTGTAAGAGTTGTTATTTTGTTCATTTTATTAATAACGAGATCATTTGAGTTTATCATCTAGTGTTCATATTTTAATACGTTTCTTATATGCGGTCCGCGCAACATTTTTAAATTTGTAGTTGGCCCATTGTAAAAAAAGGTTGCTCGTCCCTGATCTAGAACATTAAATTTAAGCTTTAGTTTGTTAATTGTTTCATTTCAGTTTATACAGTACCAGAGGGGTCGCAATAAAAAATCGCATATAAATTTGTATTTCTTATAACTGGACTGATTTTTTCAAAGCTATCAAAACCAAAAAAGTTTACACGAAGAAATAGGTACATAGGTATTTACAATTGAGCGTTTGAGGCAGAATTGTAGTTGCACTTTCCTTCTTATTCATTTCAGATAAATAGGATGTCAAATTCAAGAAAAAAATAGTGTCAATATACAACGACGTAATTGTAATAGAAGAATTCCCTTTTCGGAAAATATTCGAAAGCACTTATTTTCTGATAGTTATATAACGGATAAAAAAGAAACTAAAAACTATTCTCACTGCAGTGCCTAACATACGTTAGTTCTTCACTGAGAAATAAATATGCAGACTTTTGTTTGGTATTAAACAATTCATGTTACTTGTACAGTACTATTTTTTTAACTAACATTTTCATTTGTGTTTTCATGTTTAAAATTATTAAAGTTTGCAGTCAATCTTGAAACGATTCTATTTACATATCGCCTTAATCCTCTTTTGGGGACCAAGGTTACTGAACTTTTCTGTTGGCTAGTAATTTTACTGATAATTATAACATGTGTGCCTTCAAAATGTATTATAAACTTTTTCTAAGCACATTGACCGTGTTCTAGGGTGAGCAATTAATTATTGTGCTAGAAATGACATTTACCTCCATCTTGCCGTTTCAAACAGCTACAAAGTTTAATAAACAATGTCATTAAACAAAATCCCTAGCAATAGGCTACAATACATAACCCTCTATAGATGCTTTTAACGCAATATTTTTACAAAAATTTAAATAAATGATTATTGTGCAAGCGACCAATAACTACTGCTACTGGACACCTCAAAGTGCAATCAGTGCCTAATTAGCAGAAAACATAGGTAGACATCACATACTTACCATTAAATAAAAATGAATAAAATCATAATATTATAATTATGTGTAGTCTAGTAAATACCATTTTTTGAAATTTCTTTTAAAATCGAATTATAACAGGACTTGTTCTTATAAAATCATAGAGCTAAAACCCTTGGAAGTTGAAGAGCTTATGGCATTGGAAGCGTTACGGAGTTTTCCCTACGTCACTGTTGAAGCACAATTTTGGCTCAGAACACGATCTTATTTTTCTGTCTCTGTGTTGCATTTGAATTGAACATTTTCGTGTTTTATATATAAAATAATAGATTAAATGACAACTTTTCGCATCACCCTGTAAATGGCTTTAAAAAGTTATTTAAAATAATAATTCCCATAGTAAGAAACTATACCTAAATCTTAATTATCTTTTTTCCGCACAGTATTTTATGGTTCGTTTCTATGGCACTTTTTTCCATTTCAATTTATGTTTTTGTTTATTTGAGAATGAAAGACAACTTTGTAGCACTACGAATCCCCAGATATTATCCACAAGAAGTTTGTATAAGTATAAAACAATATCATGGATGCTCTCTATAGCTCTTTCTAACAATATTGTAAAAATATTTTGACCACTGGCGTAACTATTATTATGTGGTGGGAAAAAAAGATTTAAAGCATTTATGCCATTTTACATACTGTTTCGTGTTTTCCTTATTGTTCTTTATTGTAACAATATTGAAATAATTTTAAAATGTGAGCTACCTCTATTTATTTTTTATTTCTTAATTTATTTATTTAATTATTTAAGTTTGAGCATGAGATACAATAAATTTCTAGTTGAACCATATGTTTTGCACCAACCTGTATGAGATAATCTTAGGGTGACTGTTACAATGGGAGCAAACTGTGCAGACTCGAACACTAGGGACCAGGTACCTAAACACGCAAAAGGCACAAGAAATGCAAGAAAATTTGTACATTCAGGAATTATATCGTAAAATTCAAAACGGAATTATCAATGCTTTCTTTTTCACAAAACAAAGTGACTTATAACTTGTTTAATTAATAATAAACAACTTTAAACAAATAAATATCACTTCTTGAAGACTTTATAACATTTGCTTGTTCCATTCAGACCCCACCTTGTTTACTGTTGCATGGAGGAATGTAGACTTGGACTTGACGGATTCTCCGAAATCTCGAATTTCAGAACTTCTCACGTTGGCGCGAACCTCGGTCTTGTGGCACTTGGACAAGTTTACAAGAGATAACGGCAGCAACTCATGTTCCATAAATGTGTTCGAAGAAATTGAAGCAGTAGAACGTGCTTTATTTAATTTAAACTTTACCAACAAGTAAGTAGATCCATTTTCCATCAATTGTTTGAATTGGAATGATTCATAAAATTGTTCGTAAAACGTATTGTTAATAATAATATTATAACCTCCAAATTCGACTTCATTATACACTTTTGTGATGGAATTTCTTCTTAATATCACTGTATTGATATTTATTTTTAATTATATCTTGTAGATGTGAAGTTATAATCGGATGGCATTGACATTTATGTTTTGTTGTCATTCCAATTGTGGACCAATCCATAAACAATAGACCAGGGGAAAACAATCGACAACATTTTGTCGAAATTTACCCAAAATCTCGGTCGTAGGTTAATTAAAACACTTCGAAGATGTACTCAAGTATTAACACTTAGTTTTATTACAAATAAAAGCACAAATAATTACACAAATTTACATATTTGCGGAGCTGCAGAAAAAGTGTGCTTTCAGCTTGGTGGTAAATAAGCAACTATCACCTTTTATTTATAAACCTCAACTTTTGCTCGTTGCCAAGGCAACGGTGTAAGAATATAAAAAAAATAATGCGAACTACACAAAATCAGCCAATCAGAGCTAAGCATAAATTTACCAAAATTAAAGAAATAGGTATTTATAAATTACAATAACCTTCTTATAAATAAATTTTCATCAAAATGAAAAACACCACTGTGTTATACATTACAAAATGAACATTTTGATACCTCACTTGTTATACTTTAAATGCACTTAGAACTTCACAAATATTTATCCATTAATTTTTAAATAAACTCCTAACAATTAAATCTAATTATTATCAAAAGCAACTCATAGCTTCTTTGCATACACTACTACACATTACTATAAACATATTTTTCTCAAAAGAAAAGTTTAACAAAATTACAAAATAAAATGTTACTGTCAATTTGATTACAAGTTTACTCATATTTTGATAATTGCAGCTCAAGAATGCACAAATAATACTGAAAACTTAACTTTATATCTTTATCAACATGACTAAGATCAAATTAAAACAACCTGAGGACCTAGAATCCAAGTTTACCGCATTATGATGCCAAACCAACATGGATCCAAATGTGGTTAAACAATCTATTTCTGCACAGTGTAGCAAAACATAGTTTTGCTAAATTTAAGAATAAGATACGTTATCTCCATTAGAGCCCTATGTAACACATCAATATACCTATAGGTATCTGCAAATAAAACTGTACAGATTGTAATTGTAACTTATAAATACAATTTTCGCAATAAAACCACCAATATCTAAGGAAATTTTTGGTTGTAAATGAAAATCTCCTTTCACAAGTCCGATACATTATTTTTCAGTTGCGATTCCAGAAAAAAAGGAACAAAAAAATTATTGAACAAACACAATGTTGAATCGTTTGTAAACTAACAATTTATTTATTTTACATAAATTTTGTTTCATCTGAAATATAGTGGAAACATATAAATATATTATAGAATCAAACCATTAATATTCTTAATTTATTTAATAATATAATTTCAAGGAAGTAAAGCAAGAAACAATTAA
>JABXWE010015636.1:0-37453 GCA_014611495.1 Limonius californicus
CAGGGGTTTGCAAGAAGAAGATGCCTTAAACAGGGATGCATGGCGATTAAGGACGGGAAGGCGGCACTTGGCCTTATAATACTGATATATATATATATATATATATATATATATATACATTGCTTATTCAATAGGATTGCAAATCAGTGCCTATTTACTTTATTTACCAAAAATATGGTTAAGGGAGTAACAAATACTGATTTAGTTTTATGTCTTGCCTTTCAATGATACAATGGAAGAGATTGTAAAACATAAACAAGCTCTGCTAGTTTCAGGAAAACAGATCTTGATGAACGTTGTAAATTACCATTTAATTCAGGGCAATAATCAATGAGTTGGTTTTTGCTCCAAAGACTTAAGTGTGTCAAAAACGTGGCCGCGATTAATTTAACTCCATTGAGCCGACGATTTTCACCGATAAGTGGTATATACAACGAAAGGCGGATCACATTATGATTGGTAGGTGCATGGTAACCTTCAAAGCAACTTTAGCTAAGAAGTTTTGTAACATTGTTTCCATAAGAGCTTGTACTATACTCTCACCGTGAGACGCTCTCTAGTAATGACAATTAATACATTTTTCATGACATCCTTATGAAAAATTTAATTAATTATAGTAACACCACGCTTATTATTATTTATTATATATATTTATTAATCTTTTTTGCGTTTCGCTAGTAAACAACTCTATTCGAATAATCAGGTCACTACTGTAAACTTCAAATATTAACTTTAGATTGAGACCGACAAATTAATATCAGAATGTGAAATTCGAGATTTTGACTTGAACAGAATCACTTGGCGTTAAACGTGAGACGTTGACTTTTCACGACTTTTACTTGAACACTTGAGGGATACAAATTTTTAATTATAGAAGATATCTTGAGTCTGATACCCTACATCTCGGATTACAAGAATGAAATCACTAACTTGGATTCAAGACTAAAATCAATGTTTTGAATGTAATATTGATATTTCTTATCTGAAATCAAGTTTTTAAAACTTAGGCACAGTACATTTGAACGTCGCATTTCAAATTTCGACTTAGCAACTTCAGACCTTTTAAGTGAAAATCGATAACTGGAACCATAGGAATAAAATCAAGATCTTGAGTGTGAACTTCCCAATTTGATGTGGAAACTTTTACATAAAATTTTTACTTTTGAATTTCAGTTCGCAAGTTTCTTTGAGGTTGAGTCCTGAAACTTGTAATATTTGTTTTTAATTGTTAACTTACTCACTTCAAATATCGAATTTAGGGCCGGGTTATTGAGTTTTAATTCGGGATTTCATTCTAGTATACTCGAAGCTCATATTTACACTTTTACATGAGGTCTTGACTGTATAACTTCAGTTTTTACTAAAATTATCAATGTAATCTTTAGACTAAAATATGTATTTTAAAATTTAAAGTCAAAATCTAGAATTTGACGTCGAAGTTCTTCTTCAAATCTCGACTTCCATATAGGATGCCTATTAATTGAAATATCTTGTGAAAATCGAAGCCTCGGTTTTAAAATACCAAATCGTTGATATGAAACATAGAGCGATGTTGAGCTGTAAATGCTGCATCGATCACTCTAGCTCTAGAAAGAGAAATAAATTTACTCCACATAAAGTTCAAATTTCAATTTCTATGAGATATTGTAGTTTAATTATCGAATCTCGGTTGTTAAGTCGATACGCATAGTTTGAAACTTAGTTCTCGAGTTGAAAATTGAGATATAGTTTCCACTTGAGATGTAGATCCTGAAATGTTGGCGTTAACTGCCAATTCGATAACTCTAAATCATGAAATTATAATTAAGCGATAGTGTCGGAATCGAAATCTTTAGTATAAAATACAAATTTTCTCAAGTTTCAATCCAATATTGAAACTCTTAACATGCAGTTTACATGCCAAATGGCTAAGTTTTTTGAAACATCGATTTTTTAAATTTTTGACTCTCAACACTAAAATCAAGATTATATATTCGTTATTACGAGTTTTAACCGCATTTCTGCATTTTATGTTCGAGATTTAGCCTTCTAATATTTGAATATCATATGCCATATGATATATTAATTTAGAAACTTGAGGTATAGTTATTTAAATAGTAAATTACTACATTTAAGCAGTGCGGGTACTACAGCTACAACTACAAAAATGATTATTAACTAAAATTAAATTTAATAACTCGAATCTTGGTAGGTATAGTAATTCGTTAATTTCAAATGTCGAGATTATTATGAAGATTTTGAGTGTCGAAATCTTAAAATAGAGACTATGTTCTCAAGTTTAAATATCTCCGTGAGGTTTGTAGCTTGCGTTATTATAACATCTACTACCTGTCGTAATACTCTTTGTCAATAATTATCTGCATTTTTTAATTGATTTATCATATTAGCACTACAATCAGGTTGCCATCGATGGTAAATCTTATGCGCAATGGTAGGTTTATTTTATTGTTCAATAAATTTAACAGAAGTCCGAGTGCACTCCGTTTCCGGTATGACATTAGACAGTTAAACGTATTTATTTAGTTATTATCCTAATTTTAAGAAAAAAATGGAATGGTACGAAAGAGGGCTAGACTAATTAAGTTGATATTGTTTCAGGCTTGCTTGTCTCTTGTGCGAGGTTCGATTTGTTAATGAACAGCCGTGATGTATTGGGCTATTATAATTTAACAAATATTGTTAATGAATTCTTGCCTTGTTTTTTAGTACCCTGTGTGGGAGATACAACGAAATAGTGATACAGGATTTTGGCATAGAATTAACATGATCTACAACTTACTACGAAAGCAATCTGTAATTTAGCTATTAATAAATAATAATAGTTGATTTATTAGTAATGGTAGTTCAGAAGGCTCAGTTATAGCGCGTAATATTTTAGGTTGACTGTGGCAAACATTATATTGTAATTATTACAATTACAATTTTTCTTTAAAGTGTATCCGGATTAGCGTGAGCAGACTTAAAGGTAATTTAATTTAACCACACAAGTTCAACAGGAACCAATTCATATACAAGTGCAACACGCAAAGCACGTGCTTTGCGCAAGTTATTTTGCTAAAACAGGAAGCCTTCAGAAATTGCCTCCAAAATTACAAATGGCAGGGGTATTTATATTACAACTTTGCTGGTTCAAAGGGATTGATTACGAAAGCATCAAAGCAAAATTACTGAAACCTTGATAACAACAAAATTAATAACGATTTCAAAAACGTTTCATCTTAATTAAATTGGGGTTTGTTTCTACACAAAGGCGATACCTAACGGAGCTTCTATAACTAAATCATCAGAAGTGTAACAATAACATTTAACTATTCATGAACTACTACACAACCGGCCGGATTTTGTAACTATACGAGCGTTTGTGTATACATGTCGTGTTACAATTTTACTAAGCAAACATTAGGACATTATAGTAGAAATCCTATTTTATTGGACAGAATGCACAATACATCGGTATGACTAGGCATAACAATTACATAGAAATGTTTGTACAATAGATAGCGTATCTCCACCAGGCAGCAGAGCATACGTTCGAATATTTCAATTATAATTATTCAATATCGGTTGTGCAGTTACCATTGATTTTATGAAATCCCTGGATCCTCACGAATAAACCAGTAGCTTAGATAATTATTTAATATGCGATGCTTCAGGCTAAAGCATGCGGGATGTGGACCAACCCACTTATAAATTTGCATCTCCTAATGCATTCCAAAAATGATTTTATAAGCGAGAACGAGTCTATATTAACACAACTGGTAAAATTAATATTTGCTAGGTCACTAACCGATCTTGATGTTTGAATTAAAGTATCGTTTATTTCGGTATAAACATTTCCTTGAGTAATAATTTAAACTCTTCCTGATATCTCAAACCTTTTTTTGCGTGCGTTACATTAGCGGAGAGGAAATCGCACCTTGTTTATTAATATGGTGTGGATGTTAGGTGTAAATGAAATATGAATTTTATGTTACAAGAAACTAGTAGTACGTTAAGAATTTTATACAAAAATAAAGGTTAAAACATTACAATTTGCAAAACCGGTCTTGTATTACTAATGGATAAACTTAGGAGGTTTTATTGGGCAGAAACAACTTTCGGTTAGTTTTTAGTGATTTTCTTCTCGTATTTATCAGTTTGGAAAACCTATATTAGAATGTGAATTATTTGTTCTTGTAAGGTGCGCAATTTAAGAAAATCGAAAATGTATATTTAACAAGTTTCCTACGAAAACAAAAAATATTTGGTAATATTAATCACAATTTAATTGATTGAAATAAGTTTTCTTCCGCTTCTTGTGTGTTTATGTATGTTACAATTCAAACCTCTTTTAATCTAGATTCTAGACTATCATTGTAATTCTGGAGAAAGTCCCACGCGTCTCTCTCTGGGGAAAATATCCCATCATATTCCTTTCAATCTCGTTTATGTGAACCTTGAAATATGCTTGCTTTATTTTTTCTTATTCTCTTCTACAATTTAGAGCAATATTTAGTTTAAAAGTATGTTTTTTGTATCAAAAGTATATCTAGATATCTGGAGTATATTAATATATATAAGAGTATAACAGTCACAAGAAGTAAAGACCAGTAAACCAGAAATTAAACAGGAGAAATTGTAAAAATCTTATGTTAATTTACAACACCTGTAAATATTATTACGAGATATTTACAGGTGTCAGTTAACAGAAGAAAATAAATTACAAGTCTCTCTAAAATACTGGATTATTTTTGCAATAGCTTACATTAGCTGTTATTAAAACAGAATATAAAACAGAACCTCCAAAAGCGAGATAAATAAAGCAAATAAGATGAAAAGCCAACCAAAACAAAAAATATGCTACAAAGCACAAAAACGAAAAGGAAACCAAAAAGTTGTGTAATGAAGTAACGTAATTCTTACGATATTTGAAAATTTTATCTGAGTCGGCTCCACGTCAGAAGATGATGATGATGATGATGACAACGATGCAAATGTTAATGTTAATCTCAATAATATAAATTAAATAAATTTGTTATTGTTTCGTTTTATTGTGTTTGTTACGGGCCAAACAAGCTTTTTCGTCGACCCGCAACAGGAAAGATGGAATAGGCCTTCGGCTAAACTTAGAGGAGTAGGGGCGGTTCACGAGAAACGCTTACGGGAGGGAAATCGTACCTAGTTGCGTACAGAGTAGGTCAAAATTAGTGGGCGCCACCTTCCAAATCACAGCTGATTGCAAGTTCTCGTGGAAAGCGGAGAAGTCAGCAGCTTACGGGAATCGAACTCATTTTTATTGTGTCTCCTCCAGTATATAAAGCTTTATAAAGTTCATGTACACTACGATGAAAATATACATAAATAAAAGATATGGTGGATATTAAGACAAATATAATTCTATTTCTGGAACTTGGTAACACACATAGTGCAAGAAAAATATCCAAAACGGTAATAATTGTGGTTAAACACTGGGGGAAGTTAGAATGTTCAAACAAAAAAAAGATATTTACTTTACTAACCACACAGATCTGCGCAGCTAGTGACGTTCGAGTTTACAGAAATTACTATTTACAATTACACTTTACAATTAACAAATTAACAAATAATGGCAACTAGCGACTTGCTTTACATCAAGAAAAGGGGTTCAGCACTTTAAGCCAATAAAATGAATCGTTGAAACAAGTTTTCATAACACAATCAACAATCTGTTTTATCTTAGTTTCCTTCGGTAGGGAATAGAGAGAGAGAGAGGCAGGCACAATTTAGGGTGTTCTTAGGTCCTGAAGAAACAGGCAAAGTCGCAGACACGCCCCTGAAGACTGGAACACGATGGAGACAACGTTACCGGCCCAGACATTCTTTGGATAACGGGATATTCAGGAACAAAATATTCGCCGCACAACGCCCCAACGCGTTTGTCGCAGCAGCGGTATATCCAGAGGGCGATACGAAAATTCACGCAGTGGTCACCCATAGAAAACCTAAGTCGCCCTTACAGTAGTTGACTTCGGCGCTGAGATCTTTGCAAGCAACCGGATCGAAAGGAGATATTAAGTCGAAACCCCGAGAAAAACGAACGAAAGAATCCTGCAATCGGAATACTTCACCATATTGCGAAGTATATTGTAAGAATTCTAGAACAAATTAACACGTGGAATTTCCTCAATGGCTAGAAATTCCCAGCAAACAAAGGATTCTAAGAACTGTTTTCGGTCGGCATAAACAGACTAAACATACATGTCAAGCGTTCCCTTTCGGAAGCTTCCGTAAATCTACCATAAATTAATCTTTGAAAATAATAAAATAGTAGTTGACTTAAGAGCGGCAAATAAAATACGATTTTAATTCCTATGAAGTGGCGAAATCAAACGAACATAACATGTTGCCAACAGTAAGTACCTAGTAGCTCTTTGAAATAATTTTTCCTTAAGTTAATTATTCTAGTTATTAGTAGCGCTGGTTTTATTAAAAGTTTGTGTAATAAATTAAAAAGGCCAATTTTAGTAAGACAGTGTCTCCTTTACCTTGTTTGCTGTTGTTTGCAGAACCTTGGATGTAACATTTACAATAACTAAGTAATTGGCATATGGCTAAACAAAGCAAAAAAGCTCTTAAGGAATAAAAGGATTGTACGTATTTTAAAACGAATTTTAATTCCAGTACAGTTTATATTTGTCTATTTATGAAGAAAGATATAATCGCTAAGTATTCGATTTTTCATTACTCCAAGTAAAATATATTTTGAAAAATTGTTTTTGGTAGTTGCACCCCTAGTAATATCATTAATCTAAAATAACGATTTAATCATACTGCTATGGTGGGTAGAATGACGTATGTACTTCGGACCAATGAAAAGTAACAGTAATCGATGTTTAAAAATAATTAAACCACATTTTATATACTTCCTAAGTATCAGAAGGGAAACTGTCGATGTTTGTAAAAAACGGATTAAACCAACTACATACTCAAACAATTTAACAAAACACCAAGTTAACAGCAAGAAAATCATGGGGAAACTTTGATGTTTTGGGCTATCTTTTGGACTCTGGTACCTGTTGGAAATGTGGACTTCTCGAAATAGTTGTATGCCCTCTTATTACTGCTCCGGACTGTGTAATCATTCTATGTGCCGCGGTAGTATTGGTACTTTTGATTATTGTTGATGATTTGAGGTTTGTAATAAATATTTTGTGTTGCTTCTCGGCTTCAACTGCATCTTGAGGCGATGAATATTGCTGTCCACGCCTTTTTTATTTGACTTTCGGGAACACAAAGAAGTCGCTAGGCGAATACGGGCAATGAAGCATTAATTTGACGTTTATCTCCTTCAAATAAATAATCAATTGTTGGACGTGCTGTGTGAGAGCTGGCATTGTCGTGATGAAGAATGATGCGACGTTTTAGGTTGTTTTTCCTGATTTCGTCGATGACTTCTGGCAATGAAATTATTGTTTGCCATTCAGCATTAACTGTTCTTCGATCCTCTAAAGGAATAGTTGGGATATGTCCAGTACAACCGAAGAAACAAGCGATCATTTTCTTGGAAGTGCTTCGTGAACGAACAACTTTTGTGGGATTCGGTTCATTTTGGAACACCCAAACAGTGGATTACTGCTTAGTTTCCGGTTCCTACGAATATATCCAAGTTAAGTCACCCGTTAAGATGTTGTACACAGATTTTGCAGTTCCTCAGTGGAATTTTTTGAGCATTTACTTACACTAATTAGCACGAGCCTTTTTTGAGATTCGGTCAAATTATGCGGAATATATCGAGAACAGATCTTTTTCACAGTTAAATGTTCACGCAAAATCGAATTTTCGATATGCCTAAAGATGCCTCTATCTCACTGTAAGTCACATGCTGATCTTTTTCAATCATTTTGCGCACAACTTCGATGTTTTTTGGAATAACAACCAATTTTGGTTGACCTTCACGAGATTCATCACTGACGGACGCACGACCCCGACAAAATTCTGGAAGCCAATTGAAAACAGTATTTTCTGATAGAGATTCATTACCAAAAGTTGAACAAAGCGATTCTATGTATTGTTGTTGAGTTAGGCCTTTAGTAAAATCGCAAAAGGTCATCCAACGAAAACATTCATGCGAAATTACCATTTTTTCAGAAAATTGCCTTTTTTAAACGCTCACTGTAAACAAACTACTAGGTCAATTTCTAAGCTGCCACTGTTTTCACAAACACAAATGTTAAATTTTACGAAAATAGTAATCACACATCTCAATACGGCCACCTAGTGGTCGTTTGTAAAAACTTAACAGGTCGCCCTCGTATCTATATACTTTAATGAAGTTTCTTGTAGGGCAACAGATCCCGTCTTTTTGGCAGAAACATAACTAATTTACAATTACAAAGTTCGTGTGATATTACTAAAAACAACAGTTATGCAAATACTACGTATTTGACTGTCTCAATATTATAAATTATTAGTTAATTTAAATACTTTAGGAATACAATTGCTTTGAAAATTTTGACAAATAAATATACGAGTACAAAATTATATGATTTGGTTCAACTAAGGTATTTGAGATAAATATTTGTAAAGTTTATTTTATGCATACATAAAGCAATCTATTTGGCCAATGGTATTCAGTCCTAATTTAATAGTTTGAACATTATTTTAAACAGTTTTTACAATAATAAATAAAATTGGGTTTACAGAAAACACTGGTATCTGAATATTGTTTGGCTAATAAGGTTAAATGCGATTGCCTTTAGTTGAAATATGGTAATATATCGTCGTTTCGTCAACCACCTCCGATGTCCCGCTGCTGGGCACCGGTCTCTTCTCTCTGCTTCTCCTCAGCACTAAGGTAGAAACAAGGGCGACCTACAGTTTAACGCTGAATTCGTACAACAGAAATTCCGGAGGCGGTTTTGGCAGTAAAATCACACCGTGCTAAAGCTGTATCGGGGAATTGTTTGTGGTGGGTTACAGTACTATATTTTTATACGCTACGAGTTTCTGCTAATGAATCGAATCCAAACCATAAGCGATATGCGGCCAGAAAGTGAGCGCTTTGGCAACTGAGCTCAAATCACCCCTATAATATACGGACTATTTATTTTTAAAAAATGGTACGTGTTATAACTTTAGATAGCAACTGACGTCATTTTTGTGACAAAATCATTAGACAATTACAATGGCCTTATTCTACTGTACGGAATATTGTGAAATTATTTGAAAAAGAGAAGCAATAAGAATTTGAGAGAATTTCAATTAGGACATCAATAGAAGATGAAGGGTCCTTTTTAACAGGGTCTAATAATATGATCTGGTCTCGTATAGGAAATTGAAATATTGGACTCAATATGCAGATACTGTTGAATCTGAATCTTATAGAATATCAAATGTAATATCAAAATTACATATGAGTTGATTTTAATTATATAACTTTCATTGTCCACCTTCTGAATATGATATAGTACTGAAACATGGTTGGTTATATTGATCAAATAATATATAAGTGCAATATTCAAAATCTAGGCAATGTATTTGACTGAACTTATCCTTAGAACTTTGCCACATAAATTCTGAGAACGCTAGAAAACTAACAATTATTTTTAATTTCATATCTTTCGATCTGTAGATAACGATCGATTTAATGACCAATAAAAATGTTTAACACTACACTTCCTTGATTTCCACATCCCAATCAATAATTTACAATTCACGTAATCACGCAATTGTTTTCGTGCTTAAGTTTTAATAAACGCTAAAAGAAATAATGACATGTAGTTAATTCTGTTATATAACTTAGGTTGATGTACCAATAACACCTCTATTTCCTTGAAGCTATTTCGTCTAAGTAACGCCAACCGAACCGCTTTCACAAAAATTATCCGGAGCAGCATATTTATTTTTTAAGGCGGAATTTCAGGAGCTTAATTCCTATTGAAATTAAGCATTCAAGTAAAAAATCTTGATCAAACTTGCATTAACGTAGAACCTTTTTAAGTCGACAGCACTGATAAAATATGAATGGAATTCAAAGAGTGATAAAGAGTGATTGATATAATAATAACCCAAGGATACAAGGTTTTCAAAATGTAGCGTGATTTAAAAGGAAGAATTTTATTGACAACTTAATCTAGCTTAAAGCGCTTCTACAAATTTTGTATTACGTCTAAAATTTCGAGGTCCTACACGAAGTAAAGCTCGCCTTGACTTTAGAGTTTTTTGTCGAAGGCGTCGAGTATTTGCATGCTGATTGCTATTAGTAATCGTTTGAATATTCGTGAACCGCCCCCTAATTGTTGAACACGTAACAGCGATTTTTATTCATTTATTCTTAACATAAAAGGTAAGGTAGTGAAAAGTTCGATTTGGGTTTCATGAATTAATTAATTAATTTTGTTTGCTTAACAGCAGCACCCTTTTTGAGGTGGAAAACTTGCTTCGGAGAAGAATTTTAATTAAGTGTCAATTGTAATCAATTAATAAATAAATTGGCTTAGAGCGATCCATTTTAGGGGATGAAAAATTTATTTGAAAGCGATTCTAATATTTTGTCAATTTTAAATCAATTAATATTAGTCGCTTAAGAAGATTAATTCTAGGATTTGTTCGCGACTTTAGTTTTACATTATTTTGAAAATCAAAGGGTTTGCAATAATGGCTTTATATCTCGTTCCGCAGTACGAAGGTGCTTTTACATTAACTAAATTATTTTCTCTGAATACTTTGTGCGATTATTATTTCGTTTTATAATCGCCGAGCTTTCATTATTCCGAAAGCTCTTACAGCATTCTCTTAAAACCGATTTCGACGATTGTGTTTGCACTCCAAAACTATGCAGATACGCCTGTAATCGAAGGCAGGAAATATGGAAAAGCAAACAAGACAATACATCATGTTAGCAACTTGACAGCCTCGCTGATGAGCTAAACGATAACGTTAAACGTTGTCGTGCAATGCAAACGTCAGCATAGATAATTCACAAGAAGAACCTTAAAGAAAAATGGCTTGAGTCTTGATAGGGCAAGAGCCATGAATTTATTGGGGTTGAAAGATGTAGATAGAACATGTGTTAAAATTTTTAATTTAACAAGTTTTTATCTGCAATAAACAACGCTTAAAGGGGTTATAATAGATTATAGAAATTTCGTAATTTTTGCTAATTTAAACACTCTGACCTTCGTTATTCAAGTTCAGAATCCGCTTGCCTATTTTAATTAAAGCCTATAACATGTGCTGACTCATAATTAAACATTAAGTGTAATTAAAATGTCTCATCAAGTCCTAATTGTGCGTTATGCCCATTGATATTAAAATTCGGGTGTAGTTTTATGAAAGCTTTCCGTTGTTAGCACGACTTTTAAATTGACAGTTGTCCGTTAAAATGTATATAATTACTCACCTCTTGCAAAATTTTAGATACATTCGATTTGACGCTAATTGTGCTATTTATTAAAGTTAATTATACACAAATTGGACCCTCAAACGTCAAGTTTATAACTAATTTTGGATAGCGTACTGGCAAAATTATAGAACGCATTTGAGGATGTGATCATTGTTGGAAAACTAGGTTCATTGTGGTCTCTTAAAAAAGAAAAACGCAGTCGGCACATAATTTTCCGCAGCATATTTTACAGAAATGCCAACGATTCTCGTTTCTTGAAACCGCGATATTCTTTCATGAGCGTTTTATTTTACGATATTCGGTCACGAATGCTATTGAGCCTTGTAGAAGGACTTAACGAAAGTACTAGGATTACGGTGTGCTGTATACAGCAAAAGCTTGTTAAAGACATTAAGCTGACGGTCATTTCTGTCCAGCTGAAAGCATTTTTGCTTTCCTCGTTAAAATAATACTGCGTCGGTTTCAGTTTTCATGTGTTGGCAGCTCGTGAAATAATTTAGAGACTGTCAAAGACGGAGAAGTGTGCTTTAGTGATATTAGTCACGAACCTGTTCGTTTGCTATTACAACATGAAGCTTTTGATAAGATAATAATCGGTTAAGCTTTTTACGATTTTTTGGAAAACTGTCAATGAGTCAGACTAGAAACAAGGAAATCGCTTCAGTTCTTCTGTTGATTATATTTTATAAATAGCATAAAAATGTACAAAAAATTAATTTAAGGGAACAGGAAACATTTAAGTCTCATCATTTCTACCAAGGTTTTCCATCAGTTTTTAGTCATCCTAACGTTCTATTTTTTTGCTGTTTTCTGGATAATTTGATGTTTAGCCTTCCATTTAGCATTGGAAGGCCAAACCACCATCAAACTGTTTCTTTTTCATCAAGCTTTCTCACAACTCCTAAAACAATTCCAAACTGTCAGGACTTCCCATATTGGTCTTAGTCACGAAACCACTAAAGATAAGCTTTATAATACACGTGCAAAAGCAGAAACAAGTGGTGCCAACATGTTAAACAGCGGGACGTTAGCATTTTTCGAGCAAAAATACGATGGCAGCAACGGGCTTCATGCTAAGTGCGAGTATGACCTCTGTAAACGTGCTTCTCGTGCTTCACGTGAAGCTGCACGTGTAAAGTACACGGCAATGCACCGTAGAGGCAGACCTTGTGACAAATGAGATGCAACACAGTCGCCTACGAGCACGAGTAATGGCTTTAATAAACGTGAGAACAATGAGCGGTTTGTCCCTCCTATTCACCTAGATAGTAATGTAGAGTTATATACGGTGTAAGATTCCACTAAAGAGAATATAATAAATCAGGCTCCTAACAATATACGTTTCTATATATTCGAGAGCAAGGTAAAGCTAAGGACAAACAAGAGTCGGTAGCATATTTCTTATAAACGTGCACAACGTTCAATAATAAATCTTATTTGTAGGGAATTGAGATGGAAAACATTTCCAATAAGATTCTTTTTGTAATTGAGACTTCGAGCAGAAATAACATTCGGGCGCTGCTTCAAATGGAAATATATGAGCTACGAGCATAAAGAAAGCTATTCAAAATGAACTTTCTGGACGAAAGCGTTTTAATAAATGTTAATTGCGGACGTCTGGGCAGGAGATCTGAAGCTGTGAGGTAAAATCATTCTACCGCAGGTTTCTCTGCTCGTACTTGAAAATAATTTCCCTGAAGATTTGTATGTGGTAGTCATAAACTAATCTGAAACTGGAGGAAAATTTCAGTTGCCAAGATAAAATAGTGTTTCAGATATAACACAATATCTAGTTAATATTTTTGGAACAAACTTCATAATTTATCCACGAGTACTTCCAACTACGTCTTAAATTTGATAAAGCCGATTGTGTCGTTTGTTAACTTTCTAATTTAATATAGTTTGAAAATGAAGATACAGGAATTAGTAAACATTTCGCGTGTTGGAAAATACAGTTCATTTAACAAAATGTTTAAGTTATTGTTGCTTAAATCATCATCATTGACAGCCTTTTTGTCCCGCTGCTGGCTGATATTTAAGAAGAGTGTCATGTTGCAGTGGAGGTAAACCAGAAATACGCCAGCAATGTTCAGAGTGAAGTATACCCCGAGTAGGCAGTTTATAATAGACAAATAATTTCTCTTGCTACAATTAATCGCCGACTGTTGGACAATAATTTCCTCTGGAATATTTCATTCGTTTCTATTTTTTGCTTTTTCCATCTATCTTGATCGCGTCGCCTTTGCAAAATCATATTTTCTGCCGAAGTCCGAAAGGTTTTCTCCAGTCCGTAGTTTTCACTCAAGAATTTATTTGTCCATTTCGTTATCCGCGCTCGTCTCAATTCCTCTTGAGTTTTTATGTATACATTCGTGTATATTTTCTGCCTCCTAGGAAAGTATCCGAACTTGCTCTTTGCGTTGTTCTGAGCTTGCTTTAATAGTTCATTTGAGTTATTCGTGATTTCTTAACGTTTATTGATATTCTACACTCAAACATAAACTTTACATTAGAAACAGAACAAAACAGATGTATTAATTATTTAAACTGAAACATAAAAATTAATTTCAAAGACAAACTCGAATACTCTATTTATAGAAAACCTACGCAAATAGATATCACAATACCACAGAACTCATTTCACAATAAAACACATAAATTAGCAGCTTACAGGTAATTGATACGTAGAGTTCTAACAGTTCCTTTATACATCAATGATTGTACCAAAGAGATTTCGATTATTAAACAAAATGCACACAATAATGGATACAACACAAAACTGATAGACATACTAAGCAAAAACAAATTAGCAATTTAAGCAATATATCTAAGATCACTCTGACCATATTAAATATGTTTCAAGTCCCTATTTCGGTGATATATCAAAGAAATTTGCTAAAATTATAATCACAAGTACATTTAAGGTAATTTATAAAACAACAAAAACACTTTCAACACCTTACTCGTGGCAAGAGCTAGAATTAGCGATTTGTTAAAATCAAGTATTTACAAATTAAACTGTACACAGTGTAATTCTGAATACATAGGTCAAATAATTAGAAATTTTGATACCAGATACAAAGAACATGATACGGTCATACAAATACAAACACCCAGAAAAATCTAAATACATATCAGAACAGAATAATGCATTGACCTCAAATAATATAATTAACATTCTTAGATGTCTGTGATGATAACCGTAAATTGGATATATCTACTCGAGGCATCTCAAATTCGCAAATACACTTTAATAAATACAACTTTAATGAATGAGCAAATTGCGCTCATAAATTCCCCGTTATTGGAAGTTTTAGAATAGAAGACCTGAGCCAAGTTCGAAATCAAGATCCAGTATGCTGTTTTCCTAACTACAACTGTTTACAATATTAAATGCTTCTGAAAATGAAATGTAAAGTGTCGAAATACGCATAAACACAAAAACTAAATAAATTCCGTTGAAATAGTCTATTATTATTATTAAAATATAAGTATTATTCATAATATGAAGGATCTATTGGTTAAAATTATTAATAAAAATGTTTTTTTATTTGTAAATTAGTATAAAACGCAACAAACTAAGGCAACGAATAACTAACTATTAATATGTCAAACGTAAATTATAAACATATAAAACCCTTTGATTGTCGTCTAATTTTGTAATTTGGCAACAATGTACGTGCGTGCGTACAAGATTGTGCTTTGACTTTGTAAACGTAAATTAAATATGTAAGGGTGAGGCTGTATATAAAGCTTGGATTTTGTGCATATAAAACAAAAAAAAAACAGTAATTTTTAAAGCATAAAATATAGACATCGACACAGAAACCCAGAAATAAACTTAAAAATTCTCAAGAATGATTCTGTTATTACGTAAATTTTATTGAAATCGAAATAAAATATCGGTTTTCACACAAATAAACAACAGATTAAAAATTTGATATTATTCATAAGTTGTATGCGTAACAGTAAAACACTTATTAGTATTTATTTATGTAGTAATTAATAATATTATGTAATTTTCAGGGTATGTGGTAGAAATGTTTGTCCTGCTTCGTTTAATATAATTCGGCTTCAATTCACATTCGTAACTGACGCATACTTGAATTTTAGAACAATGTATGAAAGAAATGATCAAATTTAAAGTAAAGTATTGCATCTTACAGAAAAGCGCTTAAGCTGAAACTTGAAAACACCATATACATATTATCTTAGCTGAACCATCTTTATTTCTGGACATTTTTAAGTTAGTAGTGATTATTCCGTAGTGGGAGCTCAGTTGGAAGAGCGTTCGCTTTCTGGGGAAAACGTCGATTATGTTTTGGTTTCGATTCCCTGGCATCAGTACCCAGCGTATAAAAATCAATTCATCATACAAAATTCCTTAACTCGGTTGGCAACCGCCGGCCCTTAAAGCCAAAAATCTTCCCTAATATTTCTATCAATTGAAGAAACAACACCAATCGATGAATTAATCCCCACTACATCAGTTTGGTTTCCGATCAAGTTACTCACCCAGCAATGTTATAGGATTGTAAACTACATTCGAAATAGCCTTGAGGGAAAACAAATGTGTGCCTCTGTGTTTTTAGACACCCAACACGCCTTCGACAAGAGGTGGCACTATGGACCACTCCATAAAATAAAAAAGGCGCTACCTCACAAAATCTACTTGCTACTAAAATCATACCTAAATGAAGGACACTTCCAAATCAAACTTGAAGACTCTCTATCCAACTACCACCCTATTAATTCCGGACTTCCCCAGGGCAGTGTCCTTGGACCCTTCCTTTGTCTTCTATATACATCAGATGTCCCAACTACAAACGACACATGAATTGCCACCTTCGTTAATGACACAGCTATAATGCCATCAGATCCAAATTCTATCAGAGCATCGGAAAAACTACAAATATATCTAAACCTATTACAAACTTGGTTAGACCGGTGGAGAATAAAAGTGAATGGTGACAAGTCTACACAAATCACATTTACAACTAGACGAAGTGCCTGTCCCCAAGCTACCATTAACAATATGCCCATACCAATTAAAACTGAAGTGAAATATCTCGGACTTCACTTAGACCAAAAGCTGACCTGAAAAGCTCATATAAAAGCTAAACGCCAACAACTCAATCTAAAAGCAATAAAAATGTACTGGCTAATTGGGAGAAAATATTATTATATAAAGTCTTCCTAAAACCTGTATGGTCATACGGAATTGAGCTATGGGGTTGCACAAATCCTCAAACCCCAAAATCCTACAAGCATTCCAATATAAGATTCTGCGATCAACAGCTAATGCTGAGTGGTTCATCACCAACCAGACCCTGCAGAATTACTTTGGAATCCCATACCTCAACGAAGTAATCAAATCCACAGCCAGAAATAGCCGTGGCCGCACGTTAAACCATAACAATCAATTAATAGCTGATCTCTACCACCATCAGCTAGTGAACAGAAGATTAAAAAGGCAATGACCCGAAGATCTGATTGAATAATCCTGGTGACCCATCAATGGATGGTGTCCAACTCAAGCCACCTGCAAACATATCATCCTATTTACTTATTACTCTGTAGTTTACTTGAGTAGATTGTAAATTTACAATAAATAATTAAACAAAAATAAATAAAAATATTTCTGTCGTTCGGATTCGAGGTGAAACTGTAGGTCCCTCGCGTTTCTATCTTTCTGAGAAGAAACACGTGGCAGACAAGAGTGCCAGTGCCCAATAGTGGGGCGGAAAGGTTACTGACGACGGATTACCATGTTTAGCATAATTGATATAATTTCACGTTCTAATTGTGTTTCTTCGATGAGCAATTTTCGGTTGTCTTGTGCAATATTCGTATGAAAACGTAGTTATATATCGTACCTAGCTCCTAACGCAATAAATGAAAAATATTATAGCTTTCCAAATATCGTTTAAGAAACTTGCAGATTTTGTGAAATAGATTGATTGCTTGTTATTATCGATTTTTACAGTAAGTATAAAATGGTGAAGGAGCCCATTATTTCTTGTTTAAATGTACATAATTTAACAAAGTTGGTTAACATTATATAAGCGTTTAATAATTTCTTAATTAACACGAAAATTTGGAATGGAAGCCGCTTATCTCGCACAATAATTATTTATTGAAATAAGTGAGGTATTTTCGCCGAACTATATGAAAACTTTATGAAATATGGGTGTTGTGAAGAAGTTCAGAGCGTTTTCGTAGCTTACGACGGCCATTTAAAGAAGTTTGCCTTTTATAGAGTCCGCGTAATAGCAATAAAACTTAGAGGAACAAAGTAATTTCAATGAATCGCCTTCTTCACCTTCCTTGCGCACTCGCTAATTATATTTTATAATGTAATAAATACAGAAGGGGTCGTTTAATTTGCCAATTCCGTCTTCGAGGATGCAGGTGTCATAAATGTCTCTCTTAGAAAGTTCCCCGTTCTGAAAGCGAAGGTAAAATTGATAAAAGTCCGCGCGGTCACATTGTGAGATCATTAAATTCAATTGAGGCTCGGGGATTTAGCGTGGAAATCCTATTCCATAAGCGAGAACAAAGTTAAATTAGCATACTGATGTCTGCCTCTAGCAAATCAAATTGCAGGAGGGACTATTTCCATGTCAAAATAGACGCCACTGCCAATCATAAACAATGGAAGTTGATTGGCAAACGAATGTATGGTTTCGCTATTCGGGCTTAACATGTCCGAGATATTGAAATTCAGCGCGGGTCTGATTGCCCAAATTAACAGAGCGGTAAACTTGAGTGTGAATTTGATATCTAGAAAATTGTGAAGTTACAACTAGCAATCTGCACTTCAGCGGGTATGAATATTGAATTATGAATGTAAAATTTAAATGCAATAAAAGCCATCCGATGTGCGCGGTTCTTCAGAATAAAATGTAAAACGTGTTCTATCTACTTAGCAAATCTGACTTTTAATGAACTGTTAAGTTAATCTAAATATCTAATGAGGCCTAGCTACAATTAAGTCATACTCTGGCTGGGAGGGCAACGGATTTCTAAGAAAGTATTACTAAAATATGGCCTCATTTTGGGGCGGAACTTCGCCAAAAGTATTGTTAACTTAATTAAACCAACTGACATTTTGCAGAATGATGGCCGTATTAAATTACGTTTACTTAGCTCCCAGTTAAAAACCAAATTGCGTAATGCCTTCTGTTTATTTATGTCCGACTTCGACCTCTTTGTTCGCACTTAGAAAACTTTACGCTCGCTTTTCTCCACTCCGGCTTTATTTCCACGACCATCACTAATCCATGAGCAAGCAATCTACATTACATTTCACTTCAGAAATGAACCATGCGCAGAATTGCACTACAGTTTGCGGCTTTTCCAATGCAGAAATAAATTATTTGTCATTTGACACTATGCATTTGCGGAAGTTCATAAAGGACAGGGCACGACGTAAAAAAATTCTAACATCTCGATAGAGATCGTGGATCAAAGGCTTTTTTCATCGAGGTTTTTGAATGCATAAAATGCGGTTTTTGCAAAAGCAAACAAAATAGGGTTGAGAAGAATTTTTATTTCAAAATATTATGACAAAAAGAGGAAAGCAATGCCTACATGTACTTTGCTGCAGAAAAAAAGTTTTTAATTAATGGGACATTGAACTAGCAAAACATCAAACAGATATTCATGAACCAAATCAAATACACTTCCAATAAGGTAGGGAGATTTGAAATTCAAATTATAGAGGGTGATGCATCACTTGGCGCTAATACGACTATTTTTAGAACAAGCCTCTAGAAACCTGCTTTGAATCGATAGACAGCACACGTGAATTAAGTCTGGTGAGCTTTACTATGAATTCTATTATGAGAATGTTTATTTAATATATCCTACTTGGTTAACTAACACATTATTTAAAACAGTTCTTTTTATAGTTGATCTTGATGGTCGGTTACCTTTTTTTATAGAATATCGTATTTTGTTGCAGGAATCGTCAGTTATATTAAGGAGAAATAGGCATTTTTATGTATTATTTCTATAAAAATCTACACACCAAGTGTATTCTTGCAAGTGAAACATGGGAGTTTAACATTGCGAATGCGAAATCTCTCAAAGATAGATTTCCTTGTATCATTTAGATGTTTGGAAATCTATCGTAGGAAATCATACAGGGTGATTCTAAACATCTGCCAAAAACTTTAACCCTAAATCATCTACTTTTCTTAATTGGCGACATTTTTTCCATAATGTTTTTACATTAATTTACTACAATGTTTATAGTTTTGTAGCTTCTTGTCCGCTGGTGATAAGCTTTGTTTATTTGAAAAGGTAACAGTTCAGCTTAATTTCCAGTCAAGAAAGATGTACAGTTGTATGTGAAGTGGATGCAATTTGACCCAGAAGCGAACAAAATATGTAGATTAGGTTTACGTATTTAAATTGATTTTATTCGAAACTCTGTTTAATATATTTCTAAATATAGAGAAGACAATTTTAAAGACCTGGAAAACATAGTATTAGTGTGGAAGCTGTAAAAAACCTTAACTTAACAATCTCACTCTACAAATATTTAAATCAAATGTTTTAATTAATGGGTTACATTTAATCCACTTTTCACGCTGAATTGTATATTTGCGACTAGAAATGAAGCTTGGGGTGTAGGCTTTTCAAAACAACAAGGTTTCTCAAAATTGGACAAGGAACAAAAAAGGTATTACCATTTTATTGATCTGATGTAGAAAAACTTTGGTGGCAAAGATTTCCGTAAGGGAGCTAAAAACAATTAATACGTTGTTACTTCGCTGTTTTGGAAAACTAACAGTCCAAGCTTAATTTCTAGCCTAGAGAAATGTACAATTGATTGTTCATGAAATCTGACTTAGTAGTGAAAAAGTGGCTTAAAATTCTGCAAATTACGGTTTATTTTGAAAACGAGATTGTTAACCTAAGTTTTTTGTTTCTGAACTAGTATTCTGTTGTACAAAAAACAGGTTTTTAAGTTTCTTTGAAAATTTAATTTTTAAACAGTCATCTAAGAAGGTTTCGAATGGAAATAACAAATTAAATACCCAATTTCCAAATTTGTAAACCAAAAATTTCGCTTCTGGGTCAGATTTCATTCGTCACTTTTCACACACAATTGTACATTTTCGATTGGAAATTAAGCTTGGACTGTTAGCTTTCCAAGACAACGAAGTTTTTCAAAATTTGACAAGAAACAAAAAAGTGCTTTAAAAACATTATTAGGATGTTACTTCGTTGTTTTTAAAGCTAACAGTCCAAGCTTCATTTCTAATCTAGAAAAATTTACAGTTTATTGTGAAAAGTTCATGAAATCTGACTTAGTAGTGAAAAAGTGGATAAAAATTCTGCAAATTACGGTTTATCTGGAAAACGAGATTGTTAATATAAGTTTTTTTTTTGTTTCTGAACTAGTACTCGGTTTTACAAAAAACAGGTCTTTAATTTTCTTCGAAAATTGAATCTTTAAAGAGTTATCTAAGGAGGTTTCGAATGGAAATAGCAAGTTAAATACATACCCCTAATTTCCAAATTTGTTGACCAAATACTTCGCTTCTGGGTCAGACTTCATTCGTCACTTTTCACACGCAATTGTACATTTTCGGCTGGAAATTAAGCTTTCCAAAACAACGAAGTTTATCAAAATTTGATAAGAAACAAAAGAGGTATTATCAGTTGAGTAAACTGACGTAGAAAAGCTTTGATGGCCCAGATCTCCGTAGCGGTGCCTAAAAAAATTAATAGGTTCTTACTCCGTTGTTTTTTATAGCTAACAGACCAAGCATAACTTCTAGTCTAGAAAAATGTACAATTTATTGTGAAAAGTTCATGAAATCTGACTTAATAGTGAAGAAGTGGATTAAAATTCTGGAAATTACGGTCTATCTAGAAAACGAGATTGTTAACCTAAGTTTTTGTTTGTTTCTGAGCTAGTACTCTGTTTTACAAAAAACAGGTCTTTAATGTTCTTCGAAAATTTAATCTTTGAAGAGTTATCTAAGAAGGTTTCGAATGGAAATAACAAATTAAATACATATACCCAATTTCCAAATTTGTAAACCAAATATTTCGCTTCTGGGTCAGATTTCATTCGTCACTTTTCACACGGAATTGTAAATTTTTGACTGGAAATTAAGCTTGGACTGTTAGCTTTCCTCAACAGCGAAGTTTTTTAAAATTTGACAAGAAACAAAAAGTGCTTTAAAAACATTAATAGATTGTTACTTCTTTGTTTTTTAAAGCTAACAGTGCAAGCTTAATTTCTAATCTAGAAAAATGTACAGTTTATTGTGAAAAGTTCATGAAATCTGACATAGTAGTAAAAAGTGGATTAAAACTCTGCAAATTATGCTTTATCTGGAAAACAAAATTGTTAGCCTAAGTTTTTTTGTTTCTGAACTAGTACTCTGTTATACAAAACACAGGTGTTTAATTTTCTTCGAAACGATAATCTTTAAAGGGTTATCTCAGAAGGCTTTGAATGGAAATGCCAAATTAAATACGAGGCTTGTTCAACTGAAACCCATCTTTGATCAACTTAACCTTGAAAACAATTGCAATAATTCAAATGACGTTTGTTAATGTTAATAGTGTTAGTAAGCAACACATTAATAAGTTTCTGGAGTTTGATTTTGATTCTGACTTTTAAAACTTTTGAAATGGCGTAGAAAATCCGTCCAAGTTTGTCCAGCGTGCGGTCCTACAACGATTATAAACTGAGGTGTGCAGCCATTGCGCATTCATATGCGAATACAAGCAGTGTATGGAAATGCATGTATTCCGTACCCAACTGTGAATGAATGGTGCCGAAAATTTAAGAATGGAAAAGAGGGGGCTATGGATGAGCCGCGACCAGGTACACGGTGTACTGCATTGACAGAAAACAATATGGCATCCGCGAAAGGCCTTATTAGGAAAATTGTGGATTTTCAATTAAAGAAATTTCAGAAATTGTTGGTGCGAGTGTAGGATCTGTCCATAGTATTGTTCGTAATCTGGGTTACAGCAAAGTTTGTTCGCAACGGATTGCTCGTCTCTTGTCTAATGAAGAAAAATGCTGGCGCATTGGCTTAGCTCTGCAAAACCTCACAGACTATACGCAAAATGGTGATGACTTTCTTCTGTCAATAGTTGCTGGTGACGAAACTTGGTGTCATTTCTACGAGCCATCCAGTAAATTATTGTCGATGCAGTGCAAACATTCAAGTTCACCAACTTCGAAGAAGCTTAAAGCACAACCTTCTGCAGGCAAGCTGATGTTAATATTTTTTTTCGGCATTGAAGGGCCCTTGTTGATAGAGTGTTAAGGAACCTGAAGTAAATGTCAATGCAAATCTGTACAATGAAACTTTGAACCAGCCTCATCAAGCAATAAGACGGAAACATCCAGGGCAACTTCTTCAATCAGCAGCCACAAGAATTCTATGAGTAGGGTATACGTCGATTAGTAAAACAATGGGATAGGTGCCTTAACTGTGACGTTAATTATTTGCAATTAAATTGTTGAATACATATTTTATAAAGCTAAGATGGGTTTTAACTGAACACATCTCGTACATACACCCAATTTCCAAATTGGTAAACCAAATTTTTCGCTACTGAGTCAGATTTTATTAGTCACTTTTCACATGCAAGTGCACATTTTCAACTGGAAACTAAGCTTGTACTGTTAGCTTTCCAAAACAACAAGGTTTATCAGAATTGGACAAGAAACATAACAGTTATTATCTTTTTAGTGAACTGCTGTGAAAATGCTTAAAAAATTGTTATGTGGTTAGCGAGTTAAATAACCTAAGCTATATGTGGTTAAAGTTTTCGCACATGCATAGAGTCATCCTGTATAGTAATACTAAATTACATCGGCTACATACTGTTGAAGTAGCCTGGTAGTAAGTTTAAGCAAAAATGTTTCTTTCTAATAGCACAGAATGGCAGTTTCTAACGAATGGCTTCTAAACAGAATGGATAGTAAAAGTTGTTTTTTTAATTATTACACTAAAACTAGTCGTAATCAACCAACCAATAGTTTACATTTAACATTTAACCTTATCACCCTAAGAAGTCACATCAGTTGTAGATTTTAAAATGTTGACACTTTTTTACGTGTTATTACAGTTCACTATACTCGTACACTGCTTTTTTCACTATTACACTATATACATTATATAGATTATACAAGCTCAAAAGTCTTTGCTCTAAGTTGATGTTGTTAAGAAACTGCAATACTTCACTGTTAACATGACGTAATAAAGGTGAAGTAACGTGAAGTTTCAAAGACCACCTTTATTTTGTTAGATTCAAACATGTTTAATTTTGGTTGAATGTCAATTAATTCTATTTTGAACTTACAATTTCTTCGGTTGTCTGCCTTTGTCTTTGCTATTAGATTTTCTAATTTAAACCAATTTGGTTTATTTAGCCACGATTCGTTAGCAGTTGCACTCATGTAGTTTAAGATATTGAAAGTTAATTGTATTGCAACAGAAACATTTATAAAAATAGTAAAAATTGTATATTAATTGATGGGAATTTAAAAGCCAGACATCACGATACCGCTAGTCTATTGCGGTAAGATACAACTAATGTCTCAAGCGCGTACATCATTATAATGCCAATTTCAATATTACTGTGTAATTAATTAAAAAAAAAACATGTGTGCCAATTTTTCACAGGTAAAAATCTTTTTACGTGCAGCAATTGCAAACAGCAAATTTAATCCAGGCGCATTATATACAGCATTATGGTATTCCCTATGATATGATCAAACAGCAACGATAAACAAGGTGTATTATTCAAATTCATATTTGTTTCCTAAAGGTCTCCATGCCACATAGTTATAGGGTAATTCTCTATTTTACGTATACGTTCACAAAGTAGTTCCATAAATACGATCATGCAAATATGATTAATGACAAACATTGAACGCTTTTGAGTGAAAACCATTGTAACAGCACCTTCGTTGACAGGTGTCAAATGACAATATCCTGCTTTGTGTATTAATAAACCATTGATTTCATTTTTAATGGCTCACCCTTATCGAAAATGTAATACTGGCATATTATCAGTACAGTATGCTGCATCTGTCAGCAAGCATGTTGCATTTCCAAAGGAAAAAACCATAGAATTTATAATAAAGCTCTGAATTTGCGGAATACAATCTATGGTAATAAATAATAATCTGAAACCTTACTGAGATAGATTGTTCGTCCTGCGGTATCTAAAAAATTACATTTAATTTTGTTGACTTCAGAAGTACCTTGAAGTTTAATTGCCCTCATGATGACTTAACCACTGTACATCTTCATAGGCAACCTTGTATTGATTGATGCATGAAAATTAGTTTTCAAATTGGTATTGGTTTGCGTACGAACGCTTTTATTGTGCCCTATGGCAAAATTTTAGTTAATTCATCTACTATACATTGTTGCTGGTGTCAGTTGTACAGACGGTTTAGCTTACACTCTAATATTCTGATAGCTTAAATCACTAATAATTAAGAAAACCAAATTAGGGTTGCGTAATTGATTTTTTTGTGAACCCAAACTAAAGAATTTCGCCTTCGCTAGAAGTTAATAAACAACAATTGCTTAGGTTGTAAAAGAAATTCACCGGTATTTTAGGTTTACGGGTGTGCGTAAAACCAAAGTTTTCAGTTTGAAATGCTTTAATTCATATTTAAAAGCGTCGTTGCTCGTTTCAGATTATAATTGATTTACAACCAAAAACTTTGCGAATTATTGTTTTACAAATTCGTAGCGACGTCCCCAGTTTTTGTTGCTTGCTTTTATATCTTGCTAGAAAACTTTAATAAAGTATCCCATAAATAGACAAACAGCTACGTCTTAGAACTTTTAATGACTATAACCAACCATTTCCAAGATAATTCAGAAGAGAAATTGTATATTTACAGTTTCTTTTAATAAAATTCAGATTTATAGGTTTATTTGAGCAGATAGGGCGATTTAAAGTACATCAGATTTGGGTTCTAACTCACGGAAAATAATGTTTCAAAGTTTCATTGAATTACAATAAAACTTTAATCAAATTTTGCACCTCGAATAGCTAACGGGGAAGGAAGCCTACTTGGGTTAACCAGCTGTTAAATTTAAACACGAACAAATACAAACCCTAAATCCAATCATGATAGTTTGTGAAATAGTTACCAATGATGAATTACACTATGGAACTTTATTTCGAGTTTAATTGTAAGCGTCAGCCAGAAGGCTCGCATTGTTAGGTTAGAAGTTAATACCGTTTTAAATAATTAACCAGAAAGCGTGTTAAAACTAATGAACACACAGGCAGCCAGCCGAATGAAATCAATTGCAGTTGTCGGAATTAAATGTAATATAATATGTTGTAGAAGAAGAAGTTGCCAAACAGAGCGCTACGCCATTCGTCTTGCATTATAACAATAAAACATTTTAGAAACTTTGGTGTTTGTTGTGCTGTATATCCTGTGCTAATATTTAACAATAATAATAAGAATATTTAACTAATATATTTAATTATCTATTTAAGTGAATTTGTTATTCTTATACATTTAACAGTTAAATGAATTTATCTTTTATGGAATTCTGTTTACAATACTAATAATAACTTCATTATTGCAATTGAAAATGAATTTGATTCAAACATTGCCATAAATTGAGATTATAATTTGGTATTTTCTCGCTCTTTTGGGTCTACTACTACTACTGATTCGTATGTATAGAAAGATAAGAGGAATTCAATAATATAAAAATGTACAGGGTGATCCATTTTAGTTGCTACAGCTTTCCCAATAGTGTTGAATGTTTTTCATGTTTTAATAATACCTATGGAAATAAGAAGTAATAAGTGGACGCGACTGCCTCCCTGGACTTTCCCATACTGGAAACTGTTCATATCATCTTTATTCAACAGTAGAGTTATTTTCCTCAAAACGGTTGTTCAAGTGCTATCCTAAAACCTTGCCTCGTAACGAACAGACTTACAAGGTTTGTAAGAATTCCCGCCAAATATCTGCGGTGCCCCTTAATTTCCTTTTAATATGCAACCAGGCATACTTCATTCTCTACTATATACGTCGCGCGGTCTAACTAGTACCGATCGCTGTTGCTACAGAGGTAAAATTTTCTAAGTCCCTGGAAATTATATTTTGTAGGGCATAAAAAATCCATTTTTTTATTTTCGCGGAAAAAGATTCTTTGACGCAAACAAATAACAACCGTTAGAATAAAAAAAATATTTTTCTAAAAAAGAGGGGGGAGGGGGCCGGTGCGTTTACATATATCCACGAGTGTAATATTTCTTTGCATATTCATATGCTCCATTACTTACTGAGCGATTCAGTGAAAACCCCAGCTTCCTATCTTTTTTCGTTTATTAATTAAAGGAGTTTGAAGTTTCAAACTTCCAAGCTTCGTAGAGGGCGCCACAGGAAAATTACGGAGTTCTTCGAAAAACATATCGATAGCCCCTTGCGAGGTCTATCGACATATGAAATTTAAAAAAATTCCTTGGAGCAGTTTTTGAGAAATAATTTTTTGAAAATTTCCAAAATTTTGAAAATTCGTAATTTAGGCCCCTTATAATTTTTCAAAAAACTTTTTATATCAGCTCATTTTACCCTTCATATACTATTCAGAAAATAAAAATCATTTGAATCGATTCATCTGTTTTCGAGTAATTGGGCGTTAAACTCAAAATTTTCAAAAAATCATAGCGCCCTTCAGTTTAAAGCTAGCGAGTTCGGCAAAAAACTAACAGATTTGTCTTATGACCCTCTATCGTTATCCGTGATAAAAGTTTCAAAATTGTAATCACGAAAAAAGTGATACCAAAAAAACATGCGTAACTTCCGCTTCCGGTTTCGGATTTTTTTTGAAAAGCTTATTTTTTCGATGAATTTTCGATACACCCCCGCATTCCAAAGCGCATCAAAATCGGAGCAATACTTTCGGCTGTAGGAGCGTCACATACGTACGTACATTACGTACATACGTACCCACCCACAGACAGACATTTTTTAAAAACCACTTTTTTGGGTTCCTAGAGACCCAAAACGGATATATCCGTTAAAATCTCGATTTCGAAAATTTTCATGATTTCAATACTTACCCTATACCTACCTATAAGGTATGGGAAAGTAAAAAAGCGAACTGCCAACATTTTGTGTGGGGGACTCTGGCCCCTGTAGCTTGTATCTGTTGACGTTATGCTCTTGCGTATTGCTACTATTAGACACGGCTAAACTACCATTTTTACAGAATTTCTAAAAAAAAAACGAAGGCTACACTCTACGGGTTCAGTTAATTGTATTTATTGTAACAACTGATTCTGTTGATTTCATACGGACATGGACATATTTTACGTTAACCAAACTGTTGCCTATAAGTGAATGCCTTATTTGTGACCATTGCATGTAGGATTTGCCCAATCTGCTCATATATTAAATCAGTCATAGCCAGTATAAGGAAACTGTGTATGAATCTTGCTGATTCTTGAGATATTTCAAAAGTTACATAAAAGCACGATTTCTTCCTCATCTATCTCACGATCTCATTTTCATATTTCAACAATATCTTAGAACAATCGCATTACAAATTTTTACGGTCGGTCTCGCATCATTTCACCGTAACGACTTAGCACGTGATTCGCAATGTACATGACGTAAACTGTTAACAAATAGAGAAATTTGCTCGCACGATAGTGTTTGTATGTGAAAATGAAGCTCGCTCTGCTGAGCCTTTTCTCTTAAGTCTGAATTTATGGGGGAAAGGGCAAGGCAGCAGAATTCTTCAAAAGGTTCAATCCAATTAGTAGTTAATTA
Organism: Limonius californicus; assembly: GCA_014611495.1. Lineage (NCBI taxonomy): Eukaryota > Metazoa > Arthropoda > Insecta > Coleoptera > Elateridae > Limonius > Limonius californicus. The sequence goes on from JABXWE010015636.1 coordinate 28,176, forward strand.
GGGCTTGGCTTATGTAATTGTACACTGACTAGTGGTATATTTCAGGACGGCTCAGCGCGGGCTCCGGGGGACCTGTATTCATCAACCCCTCAGTCGCAGCAGCAGCTACTGTTCCGCCTTCTCCGCAAGGGGCTTTAGTTACACAAACCGTCTATGGCTTCCTCGACTTTACTACAACTATTGGAAACACTGTTATGGTGTTTTCGCCTCAGAGCGCTGCAGCAGGTATTAATTTACATACTTACAGAGGTGTCCTCAGTAACTATTTAAGATCCCAGTTACCCCGCAGGCATCCCAGAGCTTCACTGAAACATTGACTTAGCAAAGTTAGCACGCGGAGAACATCTGCTCATTATTCCGTCTCGATTTCTGCTCGACAATTCAATATTTAGTTCAATTTCGGTTGGAATTGCGAAAAGCAAACAATCAAAATTAAGCATATTTTAATGAATAATCAGTCTAGGTGGGTGAAACTTCTTCACCAACCGTTAATAAAAGCAGATTTATTGCATAAACGAAAATTTTAAAGTGAAGTGAATTAATCAGGGCATTAACCATTTTGACTTAAATTGAATTGGGAATTTGAAGTTGGGACAAAATAGTTACAGTCTGTTTCCTATGGGGATTATTAGATGCTATTTTATGAGCAATAGTGAGTTTCATTGTATTTACGTCTGTAACATAACCTACAATTAGTTTTCTAATTTATTATTCGTGCAGTTGTGCTTTTGTGGCTATACGAAACACAAGCAACACAATCATTTCCCTAACGAGAATTTTCATAATAGAATTTTGCATTTTACTCTCATATGCGCAATAATAGAACGACAAAAGAGATGCAACAAAAAGGTCAAGTGTCAAAGGTGCATGAGATTTTCGAAAACAATATTAAAATAATACAATTAAATAATAAATTTAGTTATTACTTCGCAGACGAACGTATTACCTTTGTTGATACAGCGCTGGAGATCTAATAGCAGCTGCAAGACTAAAACTGCAACTGAACACACGTACGTGTTTATGTAGAATACTGCTATTAATGTTATTTCATTGTGAAAATGTAGGCAGCAATTTAATAGTAGTTTTTGACAAGTGGTAATCGAATTTACGAATGTACGAATTCGGGTAACACGGAATTTTCAGTTTCACAGTGTTTCCCTCCGATAGAATTGAACATTTACTAGAACAATGAGTTGATATCTAAAATGTTTAATGTTTTACAATATTAAATTATAAAGTTTTATTTGTAAATTTTGTATAAAGGAAAGTAAACGACTGTAACATTAAACATATAATATCCATGGGTGAAAGAAGAAAATATGTCTGGCAGGAACACAATTGGTTGAGCTCTTTAAAAAAACGAAGCACATCAAGTTTGTGACGTAGACGTTCGTTTCGTGTGCAACGGACAAGTGTTGACCGTGCTTCTACCTACCGCCGCCCGCTATCCATCGTCGGGTGGTTATGTAAGGAGTACATATTTTAATGTGAAATAATTATGTGTTCATTTTGGGGTCATTTACTGTTGTTGTACATTGAAAAATAAACTATTATTGGTAAATTAAACCGTAACTGAGTCCCGTTACCAAATACTCTAATGGAACTGCTTTCCGGACGGTTCTGGCTTACTTTCAGCCCTGATCATATCAATGGATTTGGTCTAACTGCATATAGTACTAACAAATATTATCTGGGTTGCTTAATCATACGAGTGTAGACTGAAAACTAATGCACACATGCTTGTAGAGCGCGAACAAAAACAGATTGCAAGTTCGGGCAAAAAGTACATTAAAGTACAATTCTTAAGTTTCAAAATCATATCATTCCGTCACTGAAAAATTTTTCCGACTTTTCTCGAATCCAGGATTTGACAGCTGCCTTCACCTCATCGTCCGAGGTGTAATGATTACCCTTGAGGTCTCTCTTGAGTAGAAGAAAAAAATAAAAATCGCAAGGCGCAAGATCGGGGGAATAGGGAGGGTGTGGAATGGGTTCAAACTTCAGGTTTCGCAGAGCCTCTCCAGTTGTGCGCGAGGTGTGTGAACGAGCTTTGTCACTTTGCAAGATTATTGGCGCCAGGCTGCGTCTAACACGACAAACTCGACGTCGGAGGTGTTTTAGAGTCTGTATGTACTGGGAACAATTTACCGTTGCGCCTCGTTCCAGAAAATCGGTCACATAAACTCGGTGAGCATCCCAAAACACAGTCAATAGAGGTTTTTTTGCCGGTGGTTGTGTTTTGAACTTTTTCGCCTGAGGGGAAGACGGATGTCGATATTCTGTCTTTTCACTTCCGGCTCGTAATGATCGACCCATGACTTGTTTCTCGTCACAATATTCAAAAGAAAGTCGTCTCCTTCGTCACGGTAGCGCTGCAAGAGTTGCTCGTACCATTCCATTTGACGCTGTTTGTTCTCGTCTGTGAGACGGCGTGGTACCCTTTGTGCACAGATTTTACGGTATGCCAATTGTTCAATAATGAAGACAACAGGTTCCTTGGATATTCCAACATGGTTTGCGATACGCTTTTGAGTGATTCGCCGGTCATTTAGAATCAAATCGTCGACGAGTTTGCGATGTTTATCGTCTGTGGCAGTGATTGGACGTCAGCTGCGTGTTTCATCAACAAGTATGGCTTTTCCAGGCTCGCAACTACGTAATTTATTACCCATCGATTTACAGTAGACCTATCAACAGCATCGTTACCATATACAGCCTTTAAACGACGATAAATCTCAGTAGGAGTCACTTTTTTAGCAGCTAAAAATTCGATAACAGCACGCTATTTAACTCGCATTGACATAGCACTAAGACACGTCTCCATACTTCCGCTTCTCGAAGTACACTGGATGAACGCAACGACCTCAAACCTGCGCATGCGTATTGAGGGGGAATGTTACTTCCACATGCCACCTGGAGCGCTTCTGAAGATCATTTCTTTCACGCTCAAGCATGTGTGCATTAGTTTTCAGCCTACCCTCGTATGTATGTTGGGTTGCTGTGTTAACTTGTCAGAGGCAACAAATTAGCTGTTCTAGTCTGCACAATTTCTGTAATGCGTACGTACAAAACCTTATTTTTCAACATAAGAATCATTAACGCTTACACAGTTATTCCAATGTTTTCTAATAACGCTATGCTTTAGAAAAAAAATTCTTTTGATAACTCTGGAAAATACGACTCTACAGAGCTTTTCAAGTCCTCATTCAACGAAAAACGACACCCTCTCAAGTGTCTTTTAAGTTTTGGAAAGAGATAATAGTCAAGGGGGCGCGGTCGCGACTGTACAGTGGATGTTGTAATTGCTTAAAGCCGCATTCATCAATTGCTTCTTTAACGATTCGTGCTTTATGGACCCTGCAGTTGTGCAGAAGCAGTTTTCTGGGAAAAATTGTGAGGTCTTTTCTCGCGTATAGCTTCAAATTATTGTTTGTTTGTAGACGTTCCCTGTTATTGTTGACCCTTTTGGCATATACTCAACCCATAAAACCCCTTCAGCATTCTATAAAACTGTGGCCATCACTTTTCCCGCTGAGAATTGCGTCTGCGCCTTTTTGGGTGGTGAAGAACCCTTATGAAGCCATGGCATGTACTCTTGTTTCGTCGGTGGGTCCCAGTGGTGTACCAAGGTCTCATCCCCAGTTACAATTTTAAAGAAGAAGTCCTCATGTTGGGATAAAGCCGCCAAATTATCCTCGCAAATTACTCACCCACACAATTTTTGTTCAGGAGTGAGCAGCTTGGAAATTCTCCGTGCTGACAGCTTGCTCATTCCCAAATCTTCCTGAAGGATTTTAAAAACAGATGTTTCTGATATACCTACTTCTCTTACAATAGGTGAAACTGTCACTTGGCTATCAGTCAACACCAAATCTTCATCTTTCTGTATAGCCTCCTGTGTTCGTACTTCAAGAGGTCTTCCGCACTTTGGGTCATCTTGAGTGGACGCCTAGAACCCCTTGAATTGCTTACACCAAAATTTAAGTTGAACATAGGACGAGCTATTTTCCCCATACAATGCCTCCATTCTCTCATGGATATTCTTTGGATTATTGCCTTCTTTCGATATAAATTTTATGACGCTTTTGCGTTCAAATTTTATATAACTCGCTTTTGCACCTCTAACTCTATACAGAAATTACAAATCTAAACGAGTTTTATCGCACTTGGAGGATACACTCTAAAATGTTACATAGACTAGCCATAAGAACATTATCACGATAGCATTATGTTGCCATAGCTAGGAAGATAACATATAAAACTCCCCTCGTACGTAGGTTCTTCATAAATAACGACCCTATTCGTAGAATATATATTCTATACCTATTGATTATAAAATTTCACTATTACCAAGGGTTCTATCTACTTCTACAATTTACATTTTACAAATATTGCTGGAATTAAACTCATAATTTGGGGTGTTTATGATCCTTTCTTGAATTTGAACAATAAATGCGTGTAAATTTTAAACAAATTTATGAACATCTAAACGGAAATGATATAAGCAAACAGCATGTATGACACATACTACTTTGGTAATTACAAGCCGCTGTTGTCATAACGAATAAGTATCTTAACAATTCTGGGAATTTGACAGAAACCTTCAACTGAACATTGTATCTACATGCTCTTTGGCGCTGCATATGTAAATGAGAAAAACCTGAGTACCCACCTTTTAGTCACAAAAAGTAGTAGTTGTAAGTGGCTACGAATTAAATAAATGTTTTTGTTGATTTTTAATAAGCCGAATTCTAACAAATTAGCTACATTAACACTATTCCCATGTTTAACTTTACAAAAATGTTAGTTTTGTTTGGTTTCGAAACAGTTTGAAAAACAATCTCTGTTTCTAGTATTTCTGTATTTGCTTTATATTCCAAAATCTCTTTTGTTTAAATACCATAAACTCACCTGTAGGTGTTGTGGTTTAGCAATTTCGCATTTTTCCACATCGGTGCTCGCAAAGGTGCGGCCTTTTATAATCAGAGTTCAATTAATTCTTTATTGCTTTTGTATTATTACATTTAAAAACTGAGCCAAATATTGCAAGTTGCGTACAAGAAAAGAAAGAAAACTTATTAAGTAAGAAAAGAGTGAAATATTTCCATTGATTTAGGAAATTAAAAAAAGTATTTAAATAGAGTAGGTAGGACTCACGAATTCGATTTAAGTACACTTGTGGCACCTGCGAGGAATTCTTGAGGTCAAGAACCAAGATAAAACAAAAATCATTTCTAGTACCTACTTAACCTCATGTCGACATCGTTCAATCATTTATTTATTATGGATGTCTAAGTAGTTTTGTCATGATTGAATTTACAGCTTCATGCATCGATACCAGTGGTTCTCTACCTTTTAAGTTTGGCAAAACCACAATTTTTACAACGGTAAATCCTTGACGTAGGCCGCTGGATTTCTTCAGTTTCATAATTTTTAGTAATTTTACTACATATTGTGGAAAGGCAGTATACTATATTTTGTATAAATCCAAACTTATTCATATATCGTGTAGAAACTTTAACTGAATATACAGTATTTCTGTAAAAATTTCTAAAACACGTCCATGTTAGTTGTTCACGGGGTACATGTCAGCGATCATGCTCTTGGTGTACCTTCACCCGTAGGGGTGCAACCACCCCTAAGTGCCCAGTGACACATCGTAGTAAAACTCTATTCAAGAGGAAAGGAAAGGAAAATCAACGTAGGTTCATTTCCCACAAGGGGACGGCCGCTATAGGAATCAGTCGGGTTCCGCACCGGAACCCTAAGCCACTCTTCGGCCAGTAATGGATGAGAAAGACCAGTATAATGAAATTTCGTGAATGATACTGTCCCAGTATTTACCTGTAGACCCAGGAAAACCTGAGCCAGACCGACCGCTCGGGTCACCTTCCTCGGATATATTCAAGAGGAATACAATGCATGTTCTGTTATCTATTTATTTTAAGACTATACTTGGTAAATAAATAAAACTTAGAATTTAAGTTAAACTCTGTTTACTGCAACAGAAGTTCAAAATGTGTTTCTTTTTTGGCAAAACAACAATCGATGATTAAACCCATTTCTTACATTTTGTAACATTTTCTATGAGATTTGTCTGATGTCACATCTGATACTGGACAATAGTGAAAATCTACAGCAACATATCAGGCATGAAATCGGGCAAATCCCATTGGAAATGTTACGAAATGGATTATACGTTGCTTGAAAAGACATATTGCACATTTTGAACATCTTTTACACAGCGTTTAACCTACATCGTAAGTATTATTATTTTAAGAATTAATGTCCGAGCTGTCACTTGGCATACACTTACATTTGACTAAAGAAGGGTGGTTGCATCTATCCTTGTGGAGATAAACTAAGAACATGACCGCTGATATGTAGCCATAGAACAACGAACATTGACATGTTTTAGGAATTTTTACAGAAATATTAAATATCCAAGTTGCAGAATTTATTCCAGTTAAAGTTTCCACACTGTACACTGTTTCACACGCCTTACAATATTTAAAAAATAAGTTTAATACGATGTGTCATCCTGTTTTTAAGCAACAAGTTCAACAATGTCTGGTTCAATTGTGCTAACTTGCATTGTCAATTCAAGGTCTATACTTAATCTGTTTTGGTATTTTAAGGTAGTATACAAACGTGATTCTACACAAACAAGTGCTAGCAAACTATATTAAATATTTCACCACATTTTGCCTTCATCCTGGCACCCAAAAATCCATCGAACCAGCTGTTAATTATTAATTTTTACGGATTGTCGTATAGAATTTCCATAAAACAATTTTTTTAAAGGTGTTTCATAGTTGCTGGCATTTCATTATCCTAATCATTTAACTATATTTGACTGGAGCCAATTATAAGTGATAACCATTTAAATAATGAAGGTAAGTCAAATAGGTATTTCAAAATCATCAAAGACTTGTTAGTATTTGGGAACCGTTTGGAAACTTCTGCTCTAAACAATTAGGAAAATAGAGAGGTTACGGGTTGACCAAAGAATTTCTCTTTTTGTCGTAAAATATTAAAAGAACTTTTTGCAAGCAAAGTCCGTTCAATAGCAAGAAGTGAGTACGCACTGCGAGACAAAGCACAATACGTTTGTTGGCATTGACTTCAATACGTCTTTCATTATTGTAGAACATAGGACTTCTGTAGGTGTCAATAACTATGCACGTCAATGCGAAATTGTAGAGTAAGAAACTTTTCAAGCTGTTATTTTTACACTTACTTGACCTTTTCACTTAGAGCAAGGAAAATGGGAATGCGCAAATTTTTGTCTATAAAAGTCAAACAAAAGGTACTCTAGCTAATGACATTGTCAAACTGTAAAGGTACTGTGTCAGGGCCGAAATAACTGTCTCGTTGAAATTAAATTTCAGCAGTTTTCCTGACTTGCTTTAATGTATCCTAGGAACAGTACATTAGGCTTGTCGGTCACGTACGAGCCCTAACAACTATCTGTTCGGACAGGCCTGCGTTTTTACATAAACGCTTAATAAAATAAGTTTTGTGTGAACGAAATTTCAGTGATAATACAACTATTTTAAAGCTGCACATTTTGTAAGACTTTGTGCTGTTTGGTCTTGTTCATGTTAATTTATTTAATGAAAAGCCCAATTGAAGGTTAAAAATAGTATACACTAGTTGTCAATCAAATATTCAGACGTCAATTATTTAATTATTTAAAACATACTAGGGGGTACTATTATTAATGGAGCAGGATATTATTGCTAAAAATATGTGTTATCAACATACCACGTGGATTCAGACGAAGAGGAAGAAAGAAAAGAAGCTGGGGCTCTAGATCACATGGCTAGATTTAACAATCAATGTATAATAGGCCAACCACCTATTTTCAAAAGAAGTATTGTTGTATTGTCAAGCCTTTCAAATACTATCAAGTTCTCTGTTATTATTGTGTTTTCGATGTGAAAATTCAATACGAAAATTATGGCTCATAGTCTAGCAATAACACAAAATATACGGGAGTTAATCATGAAAAACCATGCCGGTAAATCGAAATATAGTATCAAAGCAGTAAGCAGAAATATAGGAAAATGGGGTTGCTAATGAGGTCAATACTGCAAAACAGAAGAGTTGAAAACTGCAAGATGGTTTACTTTACGCGTGATAGTCATTCATTGGAATATGGAAACATGATTGCATATTGCTTGGACAAGCTGTAAGAAGTGGATATACAAGGCTAATCTGAACGTATAGAGCCTATAAACTCCTCACCAGAATAATAACAAATAGACTCACAGAAACAATTCGACGATTACCTGCCAACTGGCAAGCCAAATATCGGCATGGCTACAGTACATCAGAACATCACTTAACAATAAAAATATCCATAGCAGAGGCCGACGAATATAATTTTTCCTTCTACTTTGCTTTCATGGACTACGAAAAGGCTTTTGATACCATGAGTTCTGGACAGTGGAGGAAATCCTTGTCTAATGTAGAATAGATCATCGATATAGCAAACGTTTACAAAATCTAAAGAGGATTATATACCCATTAAACCTAATAAGATGAAAAGGGGAGCAAGACAAGGTGACAGATTGTCACCAAAACTATTTACACTGGCCTTAGAAGACATTTTTAAAGAGCTCAACTGGCAACACCTGGGTGTGAACATAAATGGTATATGACTAAATCATCTGCGGTGGGCAGATAATATTATACTGATAGCAGATAACTACGAAAATATACAGAGGATGCTTAACGAATTCCACTCCATATCAATCACTAAAAGTCTCAGAATGAATTAGAGGCAAAACAAAAGTTATGAACAACGCAGATGAATTCAGATATATTAAAGCAGACGGAACCAAACTAAAATTGGTTGACGAATATTGATACTTGGGTCAGACGATTAAACTAAACAAGGAAATCCAGACGACTGAAATAAATAAATAATTCGAATTGGATGGGCATCGTTTGGCAGATTATCCTTCATATTAAAGGTTAAAAGATGCCGATTAATTATAAATGCAACATATGTAATACCTGAGTTCTCCCTGTACTCACATATGCAGCACATACTTGAACTTTCACCAAAACAAATCTCGGTAAATTCGTGGAAATCCAAAGAGCCACGGAGAAAAGAATTTTAGGAGAAACACTAAAAGACCACAAAAGAGACACGTTACTGCGACAACTAAAAATATAGACGTAGTGGAACAAATTGCAAAATTGAAGTGGAGATTTGCAGGGCATAATGCAAAACTTGTGGATAAAAAATGGAATTACCTTATCCAAAA
>JABXWE010015639.1:0-28424 GCA_014611495.1 Limonius californicus
AAATATCTTATGCTGCACTGTGAAATTCATTTTTGAATAAATAATTGAAGCTTCTTTATTTAATTATTGGCAGCTATGCTGTTACAATTTTCATATTGTCAGATTCTAAAGCTTAATATAGACGGGACAATCCCTAGGCTACTGCAATTGACTTTTTAAAAAATCACTTTGTAGAAAGAAGGCCCTAATACAAAACAAGCGGTTTTTGTCAAATTCTGCAGCTTTAAAGATATGGCCTCTATGATTTTTTAAAAAACGTACTCTAATCTTCGTTAATTTACTTAATAGCTCTTAAACATTACAAACTTCTAAGCATACAAAATATTTTTTTAAAGGGACTATAACTCTTTAGATAACATTTGTGACTTGATCAAAGATTAACGGGCCTTCGAAACAATACACGGTGTTAATTTAAAACGTTACAATGTGTTATATAGCTCTGGAACTGAAATAGGTATTGATCTTTTTTAGAAAACGTTTCTACAACACGGAGGGAGAATCGTAATGACTCATAAGATAATCTTCCCCATTTAACTCATTAGGCTCCAGATACCCTCAAAAAATTTTCAAATGTTAAGACCCATTTTGTGATACCTCATTGACTCTCTCTTAGAAAATGCTATACCATAGCTTCGTTACGTTTCGGAAAAAAACTCAAAAGGTTCTGAGCCAATTATTGCAATTAAAATTTAAAAATGTTCTAAATGATTTCCATTATTCTCTAGGCTATAATGAAGTCCACTCTCAAGAACTTCTAGCCTCTCGTCTAAAATTTTTTATTGCTATTGATTAATGATATTGTTATCAATCGATGAAAACTACGTATATTTTACAAATATTTATTTGTACATTAAGGTACTACTCATAGTAGGTAAAAACCACGGCCCAACAATCGTTACTTAAATGTGATTTGCAGCAGGAATGCATCAATACACTTAAGCCTCTTATAATCCGCATTTTGGTATTTATAAATTTCAAAGTCCAAGTCAGTTGAGTTAGTAAAAATTGCTCAGCATTCATCGACTTTCATAAAAGAATGCTCTTTATTTCGTTGCGAATAGCTAGAATTTCTTTATGAGCTTCCATTTTTTCTGTTTTCTAACATTGATAATATCATCATTAACAAGAGCAAAAATTATTAGTGCTCTGAAGCGTTTTTTCTTGTACAACTGTTTGTATTAATAACAGCTGCAAAGCGTGTTATACTTTTCACAAATCTTCTAGAAGAGAATTTGTAGTTCAGGGGAATTATTTAGTCTGAAATACTCAAACCTTCGGTATACACGGAGTTATCATTCCACCAACACGTGTTAGCAAATCCACAGAATACGAGCAGAGTTCCATAGTTCAGTTTATTAATTCAAAGAATAATTCAAAAGTGCGTCCCCGCATTATAATTGTTTGCAAATTTTTGTAAATGATGGATGATAAATAGGCATTCAACGTCTGATTTGTTGTTGTTCTTGCATTTTAATTGTCGAACTTTGGAGCATTTGCGTAGACGCGTAAATAGTTTCCATTGTCGAATGCATTTATGAGGCACATAATAATTGGAATCCTATCTTTATTCAGCGATAGATAATGCTGAACCTTGCTTGGTTACGATAGCAATATCAATGACAATAGTAGAAACTTTCTTTGGAATTGCTTGAATAGTGCTGTTATATAGATTCTGTTATCAGCGCTGTGCATCTTCACCCATAAAGGGGTTTATTTTTAAATTTGTATTTATTTATAGAGTACGTAAACACAGAATATAAACAACCATCAGGCAGTCGGCACGTGATAAACTTCTTCTGTTTACCAAGAAATGAGTTTGCAATATTGAAATATCCGGAATTCAGTTAGTAAAGAACGTTTTGCGAAATTACCAAAACAGAAAAACACATCATCGACTGTTTTGAATATTTTTTTATACCTATTTTTTGTCTATTAAATGAGCTTTGTCTTACACCGCCTCGAGACTGCGCAAGCGGTACAAACGAGGATCACGGATATGCCATATTAAAAGATAATTTTAACATACCGAACTTTGTCAAACTTCTCCAATAAAAGGATTTACTATTAACATATTGAAAGATGGATGGTGTCTAGAAAAAAAGTGCATACAATCTTATTTTTATCAATGCAAATTACTTTAAAAAATTGATGTTTATAATTTAAACAGATCGTCCAAAGAGAACAATGCTGGAAGAAGACAATACATCAACGAAATATATAACAGCATCCTCCTCCCATTTCCAATCTATACCAGCAAAGATTCAAGTTTTTCTGTATTTGATTGTACAATAAGAGAAAGAGAAAGAGAAAACCTTATATGGACAAGAATAACTTAAAAAGAATTCATGTTGCAAATGGTTTTGTTAACAGGCGCGATTATTGCTAAGGAACATTCTCGCGATTCAGCTTTCGTTGAACAACATGAAGTTGAAAGGCAGTTGATGGTACATTGAAACATGTTAACCTTACATCAACTTAGTTGAACAACTTTTAGTTGAAGGAAAGAAAGTAGGATGGGGTTAAACTTTTGTTGTACAATTGGCTGTAATCTTATAAGTTGTCAGTTTAATTCAACCAGCCGAAACGTGCAAACCACGCATTATATCTGCAAAAATGATTTTTCTTGTCAATTTGCAAATTTACAATGACTATACGATCGTAAAAAAATATAATGTTCATATTTCTCGATATATGTATATTGGCAATGCTTCTAGCATAATCGTATTTTGTTTCTGAAAGTTATCTTCAATTCTTAAGTGTAGTTGATTAAATTTTTCTTGCACCAGTGTTTAGAAAGGCCCTCAGCGATTTCTTCTTAAAATTCAACTCCGCACCCAGAAACATCGCTCTCTGCTCTTTTTCGTGCCCAGCAAATTCTGTAGAAGTTCTTTGCGTAGAACATCACACAGTACGTTAACTGTTGCTCGAATAGTATCATTTGTCGCCATTTTTATTTGCACTGTTCTTTCAGTTTTTGGTGAACTTTATTAAGAACGACTTATTGATCAACCTAAGTTTCAACAAAGTTGCTCAACTGTTGTTCAATAAAAGTTGAATCATGAGAACGCCTCTTTAGGAGCAAACATATTATTTCAATCACAGAATTATGCACAATTATGAGTTTACCGACTAAAGGAGCAAATTTTTAATGATGAATACGGTTTTCAGAAAACCCCATCAACGTTCTTTTAGGCATTCCCCAGGAATCCGTACTTTCCACCTTATTATACATTGTTTCTCTCACGATTTTTCAATCATAAATCCGACCCCAGCTAAAATAAGACTTTTCGCGGATGACACCGCTATCTGGACCATCCAAAAAACATCCCTTTCTCCATCCTATGATATCAAAATAGCCCTCAACAGCATCCGCCGGGGGACCAGCCGCTCCAAATCACTAGCCACCCTATTTCGCCATCAAAACTCCACCAGAAATCCTAGATTAGATCCCTCAGATATCGACATTTCAATTCATAACCCACTCTCTAACCAAGTCCGATACCTGGGACTCGCCTTCCAACATACATGTGCCCTGAAATTCGATATCCGAGCAACCCTAAAAAAATGCGCAACTGTTTCAACCTTCTCCGACTCGTCCACGGCCGTTTCCAAGGTTGCGACTCGCGAACTCTTCGACATACTTACAAACTTCAAACGCCCCATCATAAACTACCGAATCTCCTATATGCCCCTGTCAAACCCCATTTTCTCTATCAAATCGCAACATGCGAAAGACAAATCCTCCGTCGCATTTTCCTCCTACACCGAGAACATCCCAGTAACCAAGTCCACATAGACACCTGAACTACTCGAATCAGCGACGGTCTTCTGGAACTCCAACAGAAATACACATCTCAAACCCTTTTCCACGGAATTCCTATAGGCCTAGAACCAAACTTCTCACAAACTCCTAAACTGTAATTTTGTTTTTGTCAATCCCATCCCTAGAAAACCCCGGAGGAAACTCAAACATCCTTTGACTGCTCTCCTTTCATTTCTGTATCCCGATCTTCCAGACAACCTCATTGTCCTAGTGAAAGAAACTCCAATAAAAATGAAACAAACTACATTAAAAATTTTTTCTAATTTCAGACAACCCGAAAACGCCAGAACCAAAAGTAACCAACACGGAACCCATTACATTAGGAACCAAGAACCAGCACCTGCCAGCCATCATCGACCCAGAAGAAGAAAAGAAGATCCACAACTGAAGAGGCCAAGAGCTTATAACGGTCCGCTCATCAATAATATACTAGATTTAATAAATGAAATGTAATATTTTAATTTCACTGAATAAACGTATTTGTATCTGTGTCTCTCTTTTAGAAAACATCGCAATCGATTTTATGGTAAATTTCCACAGAAAGAACCGATGTAGTTCAAACCGATAGATGGACACTTAAATTGTTGTAGATAAGATAGTATTTGAAACACCATACCTTTGCAAAAGCATATCTTAGTTAGCTCTGACATTGTAAAGGTCTTCATAAACTTTCCAAAGCACCATCAACCATCATCGTAAACAAGCTGGAAATATAATGCATACTTTAGAAGAACCCACATTCGAATTCGATACAGTTATGGAGCTGTTAAGGACTTGTCTAACAGCTATAAATTTCCAAATACCTAACGAATCTAGTAACTATAGAAGTTTGGTATTGCAATGGATTCACCATTATTCTCGGCAGTTAGCCGTATCTACATGATAGAATTCTAACAGCAAGCAATACTCATATCTGAAGATGAACCGAAGTATTGGCTAAAGTGAGCTTAGTGATCTACATGCCTACACATTCGAGCTCAATATGCTCAAGATCTAAAAGAGAAGGGAGAAACATTAGCAGAATTGTAGAAGAGAACAACTACGGAAAAAAAATCCGAACCAACGGTAAAGGAGAATCAGTAAAAGAGAGAAAAACGCGAAAACGAGGTATTTCTCACAAAATAAGAAAACTCTGAAACAAATTCAACAAGCGAACGGCTTGCAGGTCTACGAAAAATGTAAAAATAATGGTAAGTGAAAGCAAACCTGATAGTTAAGACCTCCTTACTGTGTACATACGGAAAGAAATACATTGGAAAAACAAACCGACCTTTAGATATGCGAATTTTGGAATACCAACCGATTATTAGAAAATGAGAAACCTCAAAATTGAAAATCACAAAGATGAGATAAGGAAGTCTGAAAATTCAAAAGCAAATATATAGCATGTACACACATAGCACCGAAAGAACACCCGGTAAGTCTCTCCAGAAATAAGCCGTCTGCGAGATATTTGAAATTATGCATTGCTTACTAAATAATATTTCTGTCATATTTATTCTTTAAATGTTTGCAATTTTGGAAGACAGACTGTTTGTCATTACCTTCTCAGTTCAGCATACAATATGCTATACAAGACAATGGTGTTAAAATTTAGTACTTTGACTTTAAACTTGTTTCTAGCGAGGTAACCGTGGGGTTCCTCAATCTCTAATTTATTTGATTGACATTAGTTTATTCCAAATTCACTTTATTAATAGTAATTATCTTGAGGCAGTGGGCGTTTAAGTCTTGTATATACTAATTTTTTACCAATAGAATAATGTTTTGCCCCTTTACTGGTGATGTTCTTAATAAATGCAGTGATTTCAGGAATTCCTGGTGCTTCGTGGATTTGAGAGTTTCTTACATACCAAGAAGCGTTGATGCCTATTCTAAGGATGTTGTTTTGCGTTTGTTAGAGCTTATTGATATGCGTTTTATTTACTGCTCCCCATGCCGAGCATGCATATGTCATTATCGGCCTCAAATTGATTTATAGATAAGTATTGCAGTTTCACTGTTTAGTGCCGATTTCCTGTTTAGTACTGGATATAGTGCTGTCAATCTTGTGTGCCATTCAGATAACTTTTTGTTGATATGGTATCCCCATGTGAAGCGCCTGTCCATGTAGACCCCTAGATACTCAATTGCACTGTCCTTTGGGTTCCATAGTATTTCACTATTATCTATTGATAAGTTCTTCATAAGAATTTTCTGTCTGAGAGTGAAGATTTTTGTTTCACATTTGCTAGCATTAAGTGATATGCACCATTTTTGTAACCAGTCACTAATAATGTTTACACTATCTTGTAATTGTTGCACCGCAGTTGGTAGGTCCTCACGTTGAGATATGATGGCCGTATCGTCTGCATACATTGCTAAGAAGCTAACGCCAGTAGTTGGTATGCCATGTACGTACAAGTCGAATAACATGGGGCCAAGGATTGATCCCTGAGGGACTCCCACATTGCAACTTCTTACTTCTGATGTCGTAGAATTTATTCTAAATGCAAATTTACGATTAGTTAGGAAAGATTTGATTACATGCTGAAGGTAAGGTGGTATTTTAATATCTAGAAGTTTGTATTGCAGTCTTTCATGCCACACCTTATCAAAAGCCTGCGCAATGACTACGATGGCTATGGCAGTGTATTTTTTATTTTCAAATCCTTTCTCTATTTCTTCTGCAATACTTGTTAGCTGATGTATCTTTGCATGTCTTGCTCTAAATTGAAACTGAAACGGTGGTAATATCGTGCCATCATGAACATGTTCAAATAGTCTATCGTAGATAACTCTTTCAAATACTTTCGAAACTGTTAGGAGTTTTGGGATTCTTGCCTGGCAGAAGACGGGCTAAGAGAACCAATTGTTTGACAAGTTTGTTAAGGCCTAACGGGATTTTACGGTAAATACCTTACCTCCGATACTGAACGATGTACCATTAGCGCAAATATAGTTTATGCACGCCCTATTTTTCATTCACAGTTCGAGAACACCTCAACAAAACTTACTAAGGAAAATGGGAGGGGGGGTCCTGTTACATGGCCACCGAGATCCCCCGATTTAAACTCCATAGATGTTTGTGCCCCTGATATTTTGAACATTGAAAATAAAAATGGTTATTATTTAATTTATGCTATTTCGGTAGCCTAGTGGTAAAAAGTCTAGGTTATAAACCAAAACGTGGTATTGTTCCAGATTCGATTGTAAGTAAAGTGAAGAACCTATTTGTCAAAAAATATGTTGGCAATTCTGCTTCTCAGGGAAGCACACCAATACGCCAAAAATAATCAAAACCCAATAAATAAATAATCACAGACTTAAGTCAAGTTAAATGAAGTTAATCTGCATTTAAAAATTCTACAATAATAATTATATGTATATTTTAACTGGTTTCAATGAACATCTTACTAATTTATATAACAATTAGGCGATTTTTGGATTTATTGAGTTCTAACAAAACTGCGGTTAAAATTTGCTTTGAAAAGTCAAACAGAAAATCTCCAGCCACCAGGGAAAAGTAGATTTGGCAGATAACCTTCAAGGATGCCATCACAAAAAGCGTACGATACGCAATACAGTATCACAATCTAAAGTACAAAACAGAAACGTATTAATTAATAGCAAATAATATAAGAACGGTAATTTAGTGAAAATTATACCAAGTTTAGTATGATGAGCATAATAAATTCGTCTATACGAAAGTTATGTACGTTCCACTCTACATTAATCGGGAAGAATTTGAAAGAGGGATAAATTATTCTTCATTAGAAATAAGGTAATGTGTGATGCATTATGTGTTCGTTTCAACATCACGATTCATGTTGTCATACTTTCTGAAAACTTTTAATTAAATTGCAGGTATAAACAATCTCTTCCATTAAGTAACTGATAATAAATCTAAGTATATTTCACGATATCTTTCACTGCTTCTGTACATCATAACTAATTTATAAGATAATGTGAGCAAACATAAATAAAATGAACCATCATAAACATCGAATTACACGGATAGCAGAAGTACTGTACATGAATAACACTTGACAGCGGTAGCTGTCAAACTTCAACTATCTGTAGATTAACAAACAGTACTACCAACTATATTTCTATTTCAAATGCGCGATTTTGCAGTTGCCATTATTATAAAAACAGGCTTTATTTTTACTTCCCAATGTGTGTAGCTTTCGGCGCAGATTTTATGCGCTTAAAAATAAATAATTTCTTTTTTCATTTTTCTTTTAATGGCTAACCCTTTAAAATGCTTAATAGTGACGCTGTTGCTGTATTAGCACGCCTGCCTTATGCACTTGTGCATTGTCATTCAGCAGCAAAACACCACGCGTCAGTTTTCTTTCTACTTTAATAGAATCTCTGAGGCGATGGAATAAACTTGTTACTATACTACTACTACCCTTCTGCAAAAAATCAATCAACAAAATTCTTTGACAGCCCAAAAGAAATGATTGCCATTATTTTTTGTGCAGAGGGGGTGTCTAAAACGTTTTGGGAGGGCTGGAGCCCTTGATATATCATTGCATGGACTCTTGTTTCGATTCAGGATCACTAAGATGAACCTAGGTCCAAGGCCCTTATCTCCAAGGACCTTATCTCCAGTATCAAGTTGGTTGATAATTAACTCTGTTTCGTCTCCGCGATACACCTAAAATTGTTCACTCGCTCATACCCAAACAAGCATTTAATAATATTGTTTTATTACGATATTGTATATATAATTTTTAAACTGCCCAGTCCCAGAATATACAAGCCACCCCTCGTATAATTCTTTACATGAGTTTTATACTTAATGTATTATATTTTACATCTTTAAAAATTGCGAAAAGAATTCAATCGTGGGAAAATCGACGAAAGGTTTATAAAGATCACGATGGAAATGTACGGACAAAATATAACGATAGTAGGAATCTACGGAGTAAATGACGACGCTACCATAGCAGAAAAAGAATTCTTCTTTGACAAACTCGACGATATAATGCAAGAAGTAAACAACATATAAAGTCATTTTCATAGTAGACCTTAACCGTAGGGTTGATAAAGCAGAAAGGGATAAGGTGGTAGGAAGACATGGGAAAGAGGTAAGGAACAACAACGGTGACAGACTATTTGGTACATGCATACTACATGAGTATACAATTACAAATACCTTTTATAAACACAAAGACATACATGTGTAGGTATACCAGGATAATTGATTTAATATTATTGAAACAGGAAGCAAAAATAAAAACAAATGATGTCAGAGTATTTAGACAGCCAGAATGTGGCACAGACGACTATATGGTAGGAGGAAAATTCATCTGCATGAGACGAATGAAAAATACAAAAGTAAAGGCGATCACTAAGAGAACTACAAGAGATAAAACAATACCAGTATCAAATCGAATTATTGCATCAGCAGAGTATAAGACAACTATATCAGTCACGTCTCGAAAAACGACTAAACCTAGAACTGGACGGTATCCCTACTGAAATATACGAACACGTAACTGAGTGTGTACATGTAGCAACCTATGAAGCCCTAGGACTGAAAGCCAATAAAGGAAGCCACAATATCGAAGTAAGTTAAGAAGTAAAAGAACTAATTGAAATAAAAATGGAAAAGTATACAAAATGGCTAATGAATAAAACAGGTCACACAAGGTTTTCGGAAAATCTACAGAAGCCTTAACAGTAATAAAAAACACCCCAAGTAATACTAAGAATGCTACAAAAATACAGGTCATACCGACAGAAAAATGGGTCAAGCACTATAAACAATTACTACAAGAAAATAGAGAACAGTACAGAGAAGAAGAAATCCAAGAAAATAAGAACACATAACAAGAAATAAAAAGCCAAGATGTATAAAAAGCAATAAAAGAATCAAAAAACAACAGAGCACCGGGACCGGAAGTAGTTAAAACAGAACGGTGGACGGAACGGAACGGAGGAGACAAACTGACTCAAATACTAACAAAGGTATTTCAGAAAATCAAAAAAGTAGGAGATATTCCACTAGAATGGAATATAGCACATACATCGTCAATATTTAAAAAAGGAAGCAAGAAGGAATGTGGAAATTTTGGAAAGAATTTTTGGAAGGATTATAAACACAAAAATACAAAAAGATATGATAGATTTAAGAGAAGAACAGTGCGGTTTTAGAACCCATCGCTCCTGCCTGGATAATATATTCTGTGTAAGACAAGTAATAGAAAAAATGATCCTGATTTCTACCGCTTGCGCAGTGTCGAGGCTGAATGAGTGCGAAACCGTGCTTGACTTGCCTGGTGTGTGGATGTTTTTGTTTATGGTCCTGTTACTCCTCTAATGTGACTGAAATACGAAGAGTGCCATTAATTTTCTCCCTAATGGCAAATGGAGACCGAGACCCAGAAGACGACAAAGTGATCTTAGCAAAAACAATAAGAGATATGGAAAGCATGGTCGAAATACTAGAAGAGGTATTTGAAGAAAAGGGCATGAAAATAAATTATGAGAAAACAGAATACATGTGCATAGGAGAGGACCAAAACGAGATTCAGATAAGAGACCACACCATTAAACACTGTGGGTCATTCAAATATCTAGGGGTTATCATCACGAATATAGGTACGATGGAAGAACACGAAAATAATAGGGTTAGGATGGGAAAAACAGCAACAAGAGCACTAGAAGGAAAGGACTTAACAAAGGAACCGAAAGACATATTTGCGATAGTATAGTGCAAAATATAACAATATAAGGGAGCGAAACGTGGCCAATAACAACTAAAATAAGAGATAAAAGAAGAATAATAGAACTCGAATTTCTAAGGAGATGCTTACAAGTTACGAGAGAAGACAAATAGAAATCAGAAAAATATGGCAAAAAATGGAAATCGGGTCGTCAATTACGAGAAATCTGAAAAACCGTACTTGGAGATGGTAAAGGCACGTTGAGAGGATGCCGGAGGAAAGATGGCCGAAAACCATATTTCATTGGGGACCATGAGAAAAAAGGAGGAGAGGGAGACCACCCTTAAAATGGAAGACACATATAAATAAAATAATGGAAGAAAGGGACCTTACCGGGAAATTGGGAATACAGAAATATTTGGAAGCGGAAGACGACGAATCCATACAGGAAAAAGTCGAAGAAGAAGAAAAATTGTAAAGGATCTTTTCTGTTCGACGAGTTAGGTTAGCCTTCTGCTCGGCATAGGGCTCACAGAACCTAATCAATTGTAGATAAGTAATAGGCCAGTGGCATATACCTAAAAGAAGAAGAAGAAAAAAATCAATTTATTAAAACGTCATTTGCTAACACGTACTGATACTTATAAAAACAAACATGAACATTTATACGTATTTACTGCTATTTATGGACACCCCATATCCATGTCAACTCATTATTTTTGTTACATAACATCACCTACTGATCCCACAGTTAAAATTTGATCAAAAGACGCAAAGACGCTATCAAAATCATATAAACCGTATTCAACTATAAAACAAAGTTTGTTGTTGATTTAAAAATACATAACTCGCTCTTTGTTGCACGCATTCTTATAGTGCTAAACGAACCTATGCTACTTGTGATTTGTAATTGCCCAACGTAAATACTAAAAAGATTATTTGTTGTTTACGCTGAGCACACAATGATAAATGATAAGGTATTCTATTTACATTTGCTTGACTTGCTTTAAAAAAATTAGGTTAGTACGGTTCTGCAGTTTTGCAACTGCAGCGTAATCAGGAGAATGAAAACGTGAAAATTTCACAGCTTATCCTGTAAATACCACAAAAAACATTTTTATTAAATACAGGACCATAGCTACTTACTTTGATTCATGTTTGTCATGTGGTCCAAACACGAGAAACACAATTCAAAATCCGAAAAACATCGTTCTGTACTACAACCGGCCATATCTTGTTTGTTTTCAGAAATAAATCCTGTCCTCGTTCGTTTTTATCTGATAACAGGCGCACTCGCTCACCGCGTGAAATTTTCCGAAGTGGGCGCGCGCGTGCTGAAAATATGAATTCCGGATAGATACTGGATTTTGGAAGGTTTTAATTAGAATCGACTTACAATACCTACATTGTCACATCCTCGATAATGTATTAATAATTAATTATCACGTGGAAAAGTTGGCAGATTAGAGTTATCATCATAAAGCTACGTGATTTCTTATCGTAAATGTCCACTCAAAAATATACTAATTTGTGTCGATGTGGGTGTGTCTCGCTCGATGCATAACGTGACGTAAATAGTGTTGCTCTGTTTGATACATAGTGCGCAGTCCTGGGCAAGTACTCAATACTTTTCTTTAAATTTGTACTCGAGTACTGTAAGTACTCAGGTCGAAGTACTCATGAGTACTTTTTTTTGTTAATACTCGTTACTCGTACTCGTGATAATTATCGCAAGTACTCGTAATAAGTACTCAATGTATTTACGAGTATTTTTGCGAGTATGTGATTCCCCTAATTCGGACATTAAATACAAAACCAGTTGAAGCTATAATATTTGATTTCTTATATATATAACTGTGATCCCCCTGTCTACGTAAAAATCGAATGGGGATTTGATTTATTATTCATTCCCATTAAGTTCAGTTACAGAGTGACAGACCCATAGTGGCGGGTGACCCACAGTGTCAGTGTCCCAGTAGCAGTTGGCTTGCTTGAAGTGCATTATTATTAGATTTTAGTGCACAAAAAAAACTTTATCATGTCTAAGACTGATAGTAACAGTTCTGCTTCTATGCGCGAACCTTATTCTACAGATTCAGACATCAGACGCAGAATACGTGCCACCCCGGCCATCAACAAGTGCTAAAACTAACACCAGTAATAGTGACAGTGAAGTTTTGTTTGGCATTCTTTTATTTTAAGGAAATTTTTGCAAAGCAAAATAATTATTCAAACCAAACTATTAATTGTAGCTGTTACCTGTCACTGTCACTGTCAGGCGAAAGTACTCGTGTGCTGTACTCGTAATTTTGCACCACGAGTTGCGAGTACTACTCGTTACTCCTATATATTTAACTAATAAGTACTCTTAACGTTGTACTCATGAATACTTTAATACAGTACTCGCAAAAAAAACTCGTGAGTAACCTCATTCAGTACTCGGCACAGGTCTGATAGTGCGTATGAAATTGTTTAGTTCAAATAATCTCGCAAAAGCTCTTTGCTGTATCTGCTGAACAACTACGAATACGAAGACGTTTCAAATGAAATTCATATAAAAGTTTCCGATATAAATAAGTATATATGCAGGCACTTCGGTATAATAACAAGTTCAACAATCAGAGTAAACCGTGATAGACACTTTAAAGTTGGCATTACTATTTGTAGAAGAAATAGAAAAGAAGCAGTTAGTATGGTTTGACCTTGTAAACAGAATGATGGACCATAGATGGGCAAAAAGAGCGCTAACATGGGTACCACCAGAAAGAATGGAAAGAGGTAGGCCAAGACTAAGTTGGAGAGGAGTAGAAGAAGGTGCAATAATGGCAAGAAATCTGAATCAAGAAATGACCCTGAACAGAGAGGCGACGACAGCCGTAGAAATCCAGAATATATAATATATATTACTGTTTGTTAACTAACCGCTAATTGAAATTTGACAGCTGCCATTGTTAAGTGCCAGCTATAATGCATTTGTTCTTTGAAATTCCACGTTTCTTATAATACTTGATTTCTAATTAAATTTTCTTGTAAATTACAAATATTCACCTATTTAATTAACGGTAGAGGTTATTTGTATCGGAAATTTAAGTGAAAGTTTTCAGACAATAATAATCGAAAAGTACTTCGTAGATCGAAATAGAAACCAGACATAACCTACAAGGCTTATTCGGAATCAAGAGCCGATTGATTGTAAAACAAAACTGAAAAGTAAAAAATTGTATTACGCTTCCATATCGTGGTACAAATTTCCGTACACCGTCGTCCTAGAAAGTTGCCGCCTGAGTCGAAAAGCAATTTTGTAACGTTGTATTACAAGATTTTTTTTAATTTTCCAGTTGAATTGCCCAATGAATTGCACAGGACGAGCCGCCGTGTGCGGTAGGGCGTTATCGCACAAGCACGACTCCAGAGAGCTTAAGTCTCACCATATACGTCTGCATTAATTTTCGTATCAAGTTCCAGGAAATCAACCAACAATATCCCTTTCCTGTATCCAAAGAACAGTAGTTTTCAGTTCCCGAACGTTTGCTTGAACTTTTTGGCATTTGGGAAACTCGCCTGCTGCTACTGGATTGATTATTGCTTGATCTCAACATTTATGTATTATTATTATGTACGAAATCGAAGTCTCGTTGCCAGTCACAATGTGATTCAGGTACTCATCGCCATCCATTTCACAGCGATGCAAGAAGGTCAGTGCAGAGGTCATTCGTTGGTTTTTTTTGTAAACATCCGCCAACATCTTGGCACCCACCTTACATACAGTTTGTGGTAGGTACTATAGCCTGTTCGTGGCAATTTCATACAGTAGGTATATATGTAAGTGTCCACAAGCTCCCGGGTTGGAGCATAGGGCCTCCACAAATGCTTGCCATCCTGTTCTGTTCTGCACCATTAGTTTGATTTCCAGCCACATTCTTCCTGTTGTTTTTATCTCTTGTAATATTGTCCTTCGCCATGTCGCCTTAGGCCCTCCTTTCCCTCTGCTACCTTGGGGGTTCCACTCTAGTGCTGTTCTCGCGATGTTGTCAGGCTTCCTTCGTAGTGCATGCCCAATCCAGTTCCATTTTCTTAATCTGATCTGCGAAGGCATTTATTGACAAATGCCTGTAGTCTCGAGTCTGTCTGTGTATATGGAAGTTTTCCACGTTTTTTTAAGCACTTGTTTATAGTTAGATGCTGGGTATTCCATATTTCTTTTAACACGGCGAAGGCTCGTCTGGCTTTCCCAATGCACCCTGTGCACGCTATCATGCTCCCTAGGCAGCTAAACTGTTAAACATCCTCTATTAGTGTGATTCTTTGGGATTTTGTTTTGGATATATTTATGTCTAGGCTTACTTTTTGAGCCTATTCGATCAGTTGGTCTAATCGTGACTGCATATCTTTAAAACTGTGCGCCATTAGACATATGTAGTCTGCGTAGTCCAAGTCTAGTAGTTGTTGTTGTCATCCCCATGTTATTCATATTTGCTGTTAGTTTATGTTGTTCTGGTCCAATCCAGTACTACATTAAAAAGTATTGGGGAAAGGGGCCATCCTTGTTTGACGTCCTTCAGGATCGGGAAGTTTTTTGAGGTTTTTCCCTTGTGAAATACGTTACATTGTGCATCTTTATATAGTTAGTGCTTTTATTAGTTTATTAATTTGGAACTATGGAACATGTACTATGATAAGGTGCTAAAGATTAAAACGCCCAAAGACACCACGCTCGTTGGATATACAGATGACCTGGCACTGGTGGTGTGTGGCAACGACAGCGAAGAGATCGAGGAAAACATAGAATGGGCAATAAGCAGGATTGAAAGATGGATGGAGGAAAAAAAGCTAGAACTGACCCCGCATAAGACGGAGATGATAATACTTGCAGGGAAAAATACTCTAAAATCTGTTAAGGTTAAAATGGGCGACGTAGAAAAAATCAGTCAGCGCAGCCTAAAGTATTTGGGTATAACATTTGGCAGAAACATGAATATGGGCTACCACATAGAAGAGGTAACCAAAAAGGCCGAAGGGACAGCGTTAAAATTGGGTCGACTAGCGCCTAACATAGGTGGAGCCAGAGCGGGACGCAGGAGAGCGGTGTGCTCGGTAGTGAATTCGATTATGCTTTATGGTGCGCCGATATGGAACAACGTCGTACGAGCACATAAATACAAGAAGATGTTGGAGAAGGTGCAGAGGAAAGTAGCCATAAGAGTGGCTATTGCGTACCGGACGGTGTCAACGAAGACGATACAAGTGGTTGCCGGAACAATCCCCATCCACCTGCTAGCGTTACAGCGGACGTACACAAACGGAGCAAATAAAAGGGCACAGAGAAATCTGGCCAGAGAGGAAACCTTCCGAAGATGGGAGGAAGAATGGGCCCAAGAAGGGACAATTGCTGCGTGGACTAGAAAAATAATACCCACCGTGAGACTATGGGTGACGCGCAAACACGGGGAAATGGGATACCATCTGACCCAATTCCTAACTGGACACGGGTGCTACGGAATCTATCTACATAGAATGAAGATCATTGATAGTGAAGGGTGCGTATACTGTGGGGAACCCGATACGCCAGAGCATACCATCCCAGAGTGTGATAGGTGGAATACAACAAGAGAACGGGCGATACAAGACATTGGCGAAGTCCTAAACGTTGACAATATTATACTTTACATGCTCGAAAGCGAAGAGAAGTGGAAGGTAGTAGAAACACTAGTAAAGGAAATAATGAGAACCAAGGAGGAAGAAGAGAGGCAGACGCAAGCAGAAGAGAGAGGTATAATGCTGGATGAGTAATAAGCAAGGAAATAAAATTAATGCAAATACAGGGCGTGGGTAGAGAAGGTGTAAGCCCCAATGAAGCAATGCTGGAAGGCGATTCCGTTGAGGCCTATGGAAAGAAGGGGGGTTTTAGTCGGTAGGCGTTTGAGACAGACCTACACAAACGAATCCGACACTCCTTAGATAATACTAAGAGTCTTTAGAAGATTTTCCCTCCTTCCCTAGGAAAAAAAGGTTTATTAATTTGGGTGGGATTTCGGTTAGTTCTAGTATGGCCCAAAGTGATTTATGGTCTAGTGAGCCAAATGTGCGTTTAAAGTCGACGAATACAATATACAGTGGAGTTATTCTCAAGCTGTTGATATGATGTGATCAATGCAAGATCTGTTTGGCCTAAAGCTTGCCTGTTCTTTTCTAAGGCTCGTTTCGACATGCTCCGACATTCTTGTGTTCAGTGTCTGAGCTATTATTTTATTGATCGTGTTGAGCAGTGTCATACCGCTCCAATTATTACACTTCGATAGGTCCCCTTTCTTCAGAAGTTTAATTATTGTACCTTCCGTTCATTCTGCAGAAATCGATTTCGTACAGTACCATACGTTGAATTTGAGGAAAATTTGCGATCATTTCAGAGATCAAGAAACGCCGATCGTCATTAATTTTCTTGTTCTCGTTTTCCACAAGATAGGCGTTGTTCCTCATTGTGCACGTCTGTTCTGCCATCTATCCAATTCCTACACCAGTATCTGACCTTTCTTTCACTCATGATGCCTAGTCAATAACCCTCGCATGTTTGGCGGTAAATTTCGGGAGAATTTTGGTTTCTGCAAGAAGAAAACGAATCACAGCATGCACTACACACTTGGCGGTATTTTCAATCCTAGTATTCAATTTAGCGTTTTATTGTACACTTGAATGCAGTGACAGAACCACGGTAAAGTGACGTGTGGCTAGCTCAAAAACCACGAAAGCACCCCCGTAATCCACTAAACTGAGGACGCCCCTCATTCGGCGGAAATATTTAAACGGCCCTTGGTTTCTAAATAAGACTCCTATCTTATATCTTTTTAATTCATACATTTTCTGTTTTCTTAATGTTATTGTTCCGTTAAATATCGTAACATAGCATCGTTTAGTTTAAATCGTAAAAGTGTGTTGCATTTTCTTGTTTTTTCCAATTGAAGTAATGTGGAATTTATGTAACTTACTTTCAGGAATGGGCGAATTTTCCATGCCCATCAAGCTAAACTTGAAATAGTTTTCACTCAAGTAACGTTAAAATATACATACGTCGTTGCGTTTGATGAGTAGATGTCGGTAATAAAAACAGCACTTTATCGACCATTAGTGCCAAGTTTAAACTGACAAGACAGTCAATTCTATTTTGTGTTTCAAACTCACGATCTGTAAACGAAATATATTTGTTTTTAGTTTAGGTTCCTGCTATAATGGTCTCGTTCGTTAGTACAATATCTATGTACATGATTTAATATCAAATTTATTCAGCAAAGTGTATTAAATTCTTGTTATAACCAATTAAACTTTTACTGTCGCATTTAAGAAGATACGGTTAATTGAATATTATTGATTTTAAAAAAAGATGTGTTGGCAACCAAAAATACGTTATCGATGTTCGAACGGTGTTGCCATATGTACTGTTCATAATTAGTATTTATCGAAACACAAGAAATAAAAAAAATTAATCAGTTGTCATTATTTACTTATGAACCCTAGAAATAGGAAACTGGTTCAAACAATGAAAATCTGTTGTAATTAGAAACAGGGTTAAAAATAGAAAATGTACATCTGTTATGGATTAGATATTATTATATTAAGGTCGTAAAACTACGAGATCTAATAACAATCTAAACCTGTATATTAGATAAGATAAAAGTACCGCAATGGATTGTCTCTAGTATTTTTTAACTAATCTAGCTAAAGTTTCCTAGTTCATATCTGAATTTGTTTAACGGAATATTATAGTTTATCATGTGTGTAGGCGTAGATGAAATTGATAGGCTTGATTTCCTCATACATTGCAATTTTAGATTGAACGTCTACGTACAGGAATTTTATTATTGTTTCCTTCGACTCATGCATCAAATTTATACAGCATAATGTTTATTAAATAGTCTTCAAGCAACCCAAAGACCCCCTACATTGAGAAGGTGTTAAATTGTCGGTTGCATTCTAGCCATACAATAATTTACTTGCTGATCTAACTAACGTACAACCACTTAACTTAATTAATTTTCGTAAAAATCTACGAATGTACACCATTTTAGGATTGGATGATGTAAGCAGTAGCTATTTTTGCTAAATTGTTTGTTGATATATTGTCATGGTTATGCCTTGGGGCGTGACAATAGAGTACCATTTAGTAGTCTCATCAGACCTCTACTACGTCATTAAATTTAATTAAAAGTGGAACGTCGTCACTTTGACGTAAGTGACCGAATAGGCATGATAACTTGAAACTAACTACAGTAAAAATATACAGGGTGATTCAAAAGGTGTGGTCCAAACACAAACTTAAGGGTGTAATGTGTCATGCTACTCGAAGCAAAAAATGTTGATAAACGCATGTCCTATTTCCAACCGTTATCTAGATACAGAGGATTTGTTTGTTTTTATCATTATCATAACAGAAGGTGTTTCAAGCTTAAATTATTGTTGTTTTCTAAGTGTGGTAATGATGGAGCCTTTTTCTGCACGTGAATATGCAGAAATGCATTTTGTATATGGCTATTGCAGCAGGAATGCTCGTGCAGCTGTGGTAGAATATCGGAGAAGGTATCCTCACTGGCGACAGCCTGACACACCGAACATTCGAACGGTTGCACCGAAATTTGTGTGAAACAGGTATGGTTAGACCACCTCATCAAGTTGGAAGACATAACGTGGACAATATTACTGACATTATTGACGCAGTCCAGCAAAACCCATCGACGAGTAGGTACTAGAAGAATTTCTAGGCAATTAGGTATTACCCAGTCGACAGTTTGGCATACATTAAACTGAAGCAGCTTATATCCCTACCGTATACAACATGTACAAAATCTACAGTTTTGTCAATGGTTAGTAGATGCGACCGCAAACAATTCAGAATTTTTAAGTCGAATTCTCTGGACGGATGAATCGCAGTTCACACGGAATGGTATCAACAACTGGCATAATATGCGTCACTGGGATTTCAAAAACCCTCATTCTACGTTCACAACTGCGTTTCAATAACGCTTCCGTAGTAACGTTTGGGCCGATATTGTAGGCGATCATGTTATGGGACCTTATGTATTACCACATCGGTTTAATGGTGCCATGTATTTACACTTCTTAGATAATTCCTTGCCGGAACTATTAGAAGATGTGCTTTTTGATTAGCGAAGGTCAATGTAGTACCAGCATGACGGGGCACCGTTGCACAATTCACGGCAGGTTAGAGATTGGCTAAATCATAACTTCTCACAACGCTGAATTGGAAGAGGAGATCCAGCAGCATGGCCAGCTCGTTCGCTTATATTACTTCACTAGATTTTTACTTGTGTGGTGCATTAAAGGAAAAAGTTTATGCAACGCAAATTCAAAACAAGGATGACTTAGTTAATAGAATAAATGAAGCTGTTGCGGATATTCGAAGAGATCCTCTACAGTCGAGGAATGTTCGAGATTCCCTGCGTCGGCGTTGTCAACTTTGTGTACAAGTACAGGGTGGACATTTTGAATACTTGTTTATTTTTAATTTTTCTTCCTAATTGTATATGCCATTTATTAAAAATAAAAATGTTATTATAACTAGAAAACAATTGTGAATCGGACATAAGTTTATTAGCATTTTTGACTTATTTTATCATCCCAAATTAATCCGTAACGTTTGGACCACACCTTTTGAATCACCCTGTATGTATTAAAAATATTGTATATTTTTTCTTTCACAACAAATATTTTGTATACACAGTTGTTTCCTAAACAATTAATTCTCAAGTTCATTACATTTAAAATTATACAAAAACTGTATATGAGAACAATAATTTTTATATGTTTGTGGTAATGAATATATAACGAAGGATCAAAAAGACTTCAAATTCGCGTTGGCTGTGAGTGCTGGAAGGCATGACGTAGCTGTCATGTTAGGTACTGGTCGTACCTTGTGTTTATTTCTCCAAATGTCAGAAGATGATGTCAACAATGAACGATTTATGTTCTAAAGTAAAAACCAATTTCAAATAAAATTAAAATAAACACTTTTTAGCCAACAACAACACACGAATTACAACTAGGCTAAAAAAGCGAATCAATTATTTTAATTTGACAGTTCTTTAAATTCGTATTTATTTATAGTTGAATCTCAGATATCCAAAAAATGTTCATAGCTCTAATTTCTAAATTCTTTACTAGTGATAAACGAATTACATTATATAGGTGCCATACCTTCTAACTTTATGCTATATTGCCGAATCTTTTATTTAAGTTAACTACATAAGTTCTGGCTATTTTTGTGAAATTGGAACTGGTACAAAACTGCCATTATTGTCTAATAATCAATTTTTATCAAGTTTGTTTATCGCTACTAATACACACAAACAGATTGGTGGTCATGTTCTGGTTAACACCCGGAATTTTAATACGTTTTAAGTTTTAAAACATCATCAACTGTGAAAAAATATAAAAAATCGGAAGATGTACAAAACTCCTAATATCAAACACGAGAAAGGGGGACATTTCTATTGTTGCCACCCAGTACATGTAATAAACTTAGTTTGCTATTTTATAGATTATCTTGTGTAGTTGTAATTTTCTAAAATTTGGGTATGTACTTAATACAAAATAAAAGAATACAGCGTTGATATGGGAAGAAGGGAATTTCTTAAATGTGGAACTGATTAAAAATCCCAACTGAATGTTTCAAACTAAATACTAGACCTGCTAGACCACCATTTTTTGATTACAGAAATCCTTACTAACAGTAAAATGATCCAACCTGTACGTTTTAGCCAAACACTAACACTTCAGTGATCATTGACAGCCTTTTCAGTATCGGCCTCTTCTCTGCCACGTGTTTCTCCTCAGCGCTAAGGTAGAAACACGGACCTACAGTTTACCGTCGAATCCGAACGACAGAAAAGAAAGGTTTTTAGCTTTAAGATCCCACGGTTGCAAGCCAAGAGAGATTCGTATACAGGAACAAAGAGCATTATAAAAACGGGAAGAAGACTGTCATCAGAGTCAAACTAGTAAAGGTTTATATTAAAGGTGTAGGGTAGTACCCATGTTATTCAAAATGTACGTAAACGAACCTCCGAGAGAGTGGAAAAATAAGTCTGATGGATTGGGTGTCCCCATCGAAGATGAAATGCTACCAACACTTTTAGTTTCATATGACCAAGTGCAACTCATGAAGAAGACGTTTCGTACAGTTATGTTCCGAAAACTACGAGAATATCGCAAATTAGGCATTACAGAAGACAGAATACCTAGTACTAGGAGATCCTTGACATAGACAATATATAAAATTGCCGTAGATTTCAATAACTGGGTAAAACGTGACCCTTCTCAGACTCAGGAACAAGCAACGGTGGTATTATCAATAAAGTGGCTCAAAGTGAAAGAGTAATAAGACAGCTATATGCGGTTGTATGGAACGAGAATTTTACTCCACTACATACTATACTACAAAACTATAATGGATTGTATTGTCGCGTATGATTCTGAAATACGGGAAGTAAATACAAGGAATAAAAAAGGTTCTGGGCGTTAGAGAGGGTTTTTTGGCGTAGAAGTTGCAATTTATCCAATCTTAAACAGGTACCAAATGAAAAATCAGAAGGAAATTGCAGGTTGGTGGCAACATCATGAACACTGTTGAAATAAAAAGATTATTGTGGCATGGTGACATGCGGCGACTGGGGGTCACAAGGTGTCCTAAGCGGCTGTATAGTCGGATCCCACCAAGGCGAAAAGAGGAAGACCCTCGAAAAGAAGGAAAGTAGGAGTCCTAGAGTCACTGAAAATCTGGGGTGTAAAATATACGCGAGAAAATGGAGTTTAGAACCGTCGATAAAGTTGTCTAAACCTGTTGTGTATATATAAATGTTACAACAATAGTGTAGTCAATCCCTGAACTATATAAAATTGAACTCGAAGAGCTAAAAATATAACTTATAATATTAGCCTTACGGGGTTTCTGTATTTGTTAGGAACATTGAGCATTTTTTTACTAAAAACTATTTAAACCGTACATTTAACTATTTATCTATTATAAATTTTGAAATACCCGTACCAAAGACTTTACACATACCGTATTGTTGCTAAATACGATGCCCATCATAAAACCAAAATGATTGTTATACATTCAGTAAGATTTTATTTATTAAATTACGAAGGCTCACCCACAACTTTTTTGGTCCATCATTGGCTCACACAACCCTAACTACGTGCCTGCTTATATCTACTAAGCGTAACAGCTGAAAATTTTAAAAATTAGTTATGTTACTACAACTTCAGATTCCATGTTTCCCATCGACTAAATTAGTTTAAAAGTGTCATAATCTGCTACAAAAAAAAGAAATACATACATTAATGCACATATATACATATTAATTAGGGCATCTGTGCGTGTTTTTAATAAGCTGCGCTTAGATGTTTGTTTTAGATGATTTTATGCTTTGAAGCCCTCAAACTACTGTTAGGCAGTGGTTTTTATCTACCATGTATGTACTATTATGTATAAGAGGTAGCAGAGTAGTAAGGACAATCTACCGAAGACAGTGGTGTTGGTAACTAGGAGTTAGTTTGTAGATTGGGCCTAATAACTGATTAATAGCGTTTGCGAATCTACTACTTAATTGCTATGAGATTATTCTCCATGATGGGTGAGGTGTGATATTAGAGTTACCAATTATGTACTTATATATAAATATGGTCTGCCATGACAAGCCCAGCCAGTAAGCAGTACGGTCGCGTGTATTGAGCTGGCGCGGTTATGGTTTATATCCCATGAAGTGTTATATGTGTTTACCCAAATGGTTGTGTATTATCTACTTGTTATTATAAGTGGTTTACAGGCACTGGGTCCTATTATTGTTGCTACACAAGATATGTTTATCTAAATAAGTAGATGTTGGAAACAGCAGCGTAGTGAATGTAACTAGCTATATGAGTAGATAATTTGTGTGGCATGTCTAATCATTATTCATCTAGCAATAATTCGGGAAGTAGTCAGCTGGCAGATGTGGTATCATAATGACGCCTACGTGGAATTATTATTATTATTATTATGAATGTAACATGGATGACATCGGCTGACTTGTACGCGGGGAATGATCCAACTAAAATTTAACTCTTCCCATCGTATGTGGGGCATGATGCGGATGTCCCCCCGCGGCTCTTGTGAATAATACAGTGTTTGGCTGAACATAGTCCAATTGTAAAGTTCCCTCTGCCGAATTACTTCACCAGAAGAAAACCATAATTGTAGTAATTAGTCTATGATTACGAATAGCTGCGGCCACATCAACTAGCCGACAGATAAAATTTCGTATCCTGTTCGAATCCCAATACAGGAGTAGAGGGCTGAGGACGCGCGGTGAATACAACTGCCCAATATTTATTGACAAATAAGTAAGTTGGTGATTTATTATATGTTACATGTCACGTGCCTGTCGGTAAGTTCTGATCGCATTCGCTGTTTGGTTACCCAGGAAGTGCATAAATGAAATGCAGAAGGGTTGCAACCATTGATAATGTAAATTTAACATTCAGTTTTTTATACGCCCCCCGTAAGGTCGACACTACGTCTAAGAACATTTTATGGAAGTAAATATTTCGTCACACATTTAAGCATTATTGATAACGCTCTTGTAAAACCTACTGTGACTTGGTATAACGCACAAATATCTTAAGAAACATCTAGAAACGTGTCCCTTATTTGAATTATCATATTTAAGAGGCGTTTATTCAGGGCAAAGAGTATATAAGTGTTAGATACCAATTAAAGGAATAAAATCTATTTAATTAAATAATTAAAAAAATATGGGAAAGAATATTATGAAATACGTCGGTATGAATTAACACATTCTTTATCAATCTACAGGAGTCTAATTAAGTGAACCATGTAATATGTTTGTATTTACCAGTAGTAATAACTATTTTTGACAATTGTGAAATATGAAAACACGTGGATAGATGTTTATACTAATTTAGTACAACAATGTATGGATTTCTATATAAGGCACCTATCTTATCTACTCGATGAGTCATAGAAGCTAGACCAGATAAACATATTTTAATTTTTGCTAGTTGTTTCTGCTATAACAAGGAAATACAATTCCGTAAACAACGCAAATCCAAACATTTACTTCGAGTTGGTATTAGAGCGTAGGGTTTTTTGAAAATAACGCACTTTATTTTAATTAATAATATTTATTTAAAATTGTAACAAACGTATTCGTATAAAGGTTGAATACTTAATGCCTCAAAATAGGCCTGCTTTATCCCAAACAAAGCATCTATTCATTTTTCATTCCTAGACGCATTTTTAAGTCTACGAGCTACACAGCTATAAATTATAACTAAATGGTTATACATTCTGTGCTCGGCGCTGATGCCGGCCATACAAAACAAAATATCCTAAATACAAAACAACTATCCTAACAGTTCGACCATCCTGACTAGGGTTCGTCCTCGAACCCTGGAGGTGCCGCTTGTGGCAATGGCGGCTACACCCATAGATGTACGTACCAGAGAAACTTCTGGTCATTAGGCAGGGAGAGCTACCAAAAACAAACAACACACAGTATAAGAAACACCGAAAGCACAAAAAAACACACAGTAGGTCGATCAACACACAGGTCCTACAGACCAGGTTAGAACTTCGGTAGGGAAAAGCTCCTACCAGTACGTAGAGAGATCACCAAAAGGAGAATGACAAGAGAAATATCATCTCTGCCTGTTTATACCGTCTTTACCAAAAGAACGTAACGGATTTTACAAACAGGGAATCGGCAAGAGGAAAGCATCTCTTCCGACTTCGTTATGGTAAAGCTCATAACGGAACAAATAAACTGATCATCGGCAAGAGGAAAGCATCTCTCCCGGCTTCGTTATGGTAAAGCTCATAACGGAACAAATAAACTGATCATCGGCAAGAGGAAAGCATCTCTCCCGACTTCGTTATGGTAAAGCTCATAACGGAACAAATTAACTGATCATCGGCAAGAGGAAAGCATCTCTCCCGGCTTCGTTATGGTAAAATTCGTTACAATCGAAGCATTTGATTTTGCCTGTACTTAACGATTTTGGAAAACCACGAGCCACATTCTGATCGCAAGTACGAAGATAAGTCATTACATCTTCCAAACATTCATAATTGCAAGCTAATGCCGTCTGTTTTATCGTATGGTCAACTATGCCATGAATTATGATATTAATTAAATCTTTTACGGGAATATCCCATTGCAATTTTTGTAATTTGATTCTGCTTATAATAGCCTAAAAATGATTTGGCCCCATTAGTATTGAATAAGGCTGCATCCCGAAACAAGAGTCCGATTGCCCCTTCATCGACATCAAAAGTTTCCCGAAGTTTATCTTTCAATTCCGGCCAGTTTCTGCACATATTGTCCGACGTTAAATACCAATTTCGCGCCCGACCCATTAATTTTCATACCGCAAAACTCGTGGTGGTAACATCATCCCACCGTTTAAAGTATGCTTTTTCGTCTATTAGTCTTAACCACCTGTTTAGGGCATTTCTCCGGCTCCACCTGGACCTGCCCATCAAGACTCATTGTGTGAACGGACACCGCACTCGTGCACAATCACAAATTCAGCGTTTTATGTTGGAGAAAAATTTAATTTCCCGTATTTGATCCCACTTCTGACACTTATTAGAGCGTAGGGTTTTTTGAAAATAACGCACTTTATTTTAATTAATAATATTTATTTAAAATTGTAACAACGCTGAGATTTTACAAACGTATTCGTATAAAGGTTGAATACTTAATGCCTCAAAATAGGCCTGCTTTATCCCAAACAAAGCATCTATTCATTTTTCATTCCTAGACGCATTTTTAAGTCTACGAGCTACACAGCTATAAATTATAACTAAATGGTTATACATTCTGTGCTCGGCGCTGATGCCGGCCATACAAAACAAAATATCCTAAATACAAAACAACTATCCTAACAGTTCGACCATCCTGACTAGGGTTCGTCCTCGAACCCTGGAGGTGCCGCTTGTGGCAATGGCGGCTACACCCATAGATGTACGTACCAGAGAAACTTCTGGTCATTAGGCAGGGAGAGCTACCAAAAACAAACAACACACAGTATAAGAAACACCGAAAGCACAAAAAAACACACAGTAGGTCGATCAACACACAGGTCCTACAGACCAGGTTAGAACTTCGGTAGGGAAAAGCTCCTACCAGTACGTAGAGAGATCACCAAAAGGAGAATGACAAGAGAAATATCATCTCTGCCTGTTTATACCGTCTTTACCAAAAGAACGTAACGGATTTTACAAACAGGGAATCGGCAAGAGGAAAGCATCTCTTCCGACTTCGTTATGGTAAAGCTCATAACGGAACAAATAAACTGATCATCGGCAAGAGGAAAGCATCTCTCCCGGCTTCGTTATGGTAAAGCTCATAACGGAACAAATAAACTGATCATCGGCAAGAGGAAAGCATCTCTCCCGACTTCGTTATGGTAAAGCTCATAACGGAACAAATTAACTGATCATCGGCAAGAGGAAAGCATCTCTCCCGGCTTCGTTATGGTAAAATTCGTTACAATCGAAGCATTTGATTTTGCCTGTACTTAACGATTTTGGAAAACCACGAGCCACATTCTGATCGCAAGTACGAAGATAAGTCATTACATCTTCCAAACATTCATAATTGCAAGCTAATGCCGTCTGTTTTATCGTATGGTCAACTATGCCATGAATTATGATATTAATTAAATCTTTTACGGGAATATCCCATTGCAATTTTTGTAATTTGATTCTGCTTATAATAGCCTAAAAATGATTTGGCCCCATTAGTATTGAATAAGGCTGCATCCCGAAACAAGAGTCCGATTGCCCCTTCATCGACATCAAAAGTTTCCCGAAGTTTGTCTTTCAATTCCGGCCAGTTTCTGCACATATTGTCCGACGTTAAATACCAATTTCGCGCCCGACCCATTAATTTTCATACCGCAAAACTCGTGGTGGTAACATCATCCCACCGTTTAAAGTATGCTTTTTCGTCTATTAGTCTTAACCACCTGTTTAGGGCATTTCTCCGGCTCCACCTGGACCTGCCCATCAAGACTCATTGTGTGAACGGACACCGCACTCGTGCACAATCACAAATTCAGCGTTTTATGTTGGAGAAAAATTTAATTTCCCGTATTTGATCCCACTTCTGACACTTATTAGAGCGTAGGGTTTTTTGAAAATAACGCACTTTATTTTAATTAATAATATTTATTTAAAATTGTAACAACGCTGAGATTTTACAAACGTATTCGTATAAAGGTTGAATACTTAATGCCTCAAAATAGGCCTGCTTTATCCCAAACAAAGCATCTATTCATTTTTCATTCCTAGACGCATTTTTAAGTCTACGAGCTACACAGCTATCAATTATAACTAAATGGTTATACATTCTGTGCTCGGCGCTGATGCCGGCCATACAAAACAAAATATCCTAAATACAAAACAACTATCCTAACATTGGATTGGACTGTTAAAAAAATTCATTTGCCCGGAAACGTAAAATCCATATTAGTGAATGTGTCTATTTTATCTAAATAGCATCCAATTTCTACTAATAGATCACTTAATAATTCACCAGATATAAGTGAAACAAGACGCATCAAATTCTAATAATTCCCTAAGGCAAGACCAAACCAGCCCAAAATTGGTCAATATCTCCAAGGCAAAACAAGTCGTTCCAGTTTTAAACTTTTTCTTTAGATCCAACATTTATTTTCTGCATGTGCTTGTTCTGTTGGCGATACAGAGCTTATTTTTGGACATTTTAGCAATAAATAGCCTCGTGAATGTTCCGTCGCGAACGGAATCGTTGTTTACACGACCATCCCTGATTACACGCATCAATATTTCAAGGAAACCAACGCTTCAGAACATAACCTTTCGGAATTATTATGTTTAATATTAT
>JABXWE010015640.1:0-17746 GCA_014611495.1 Limonius californicus
TACGAAAATAGGAGCGTGATTAATTATAAAGTCTTTTGCAGGATTCAACATTTCCTCTGTTGATTTTTTATTTTCTGTGTGGTTATTAAATTTACTTTTTTTTAAGCTTTTTGTTGCTGAAGTATATGGCTTTACGAATTCATTTTCTCCTGGTGGTGGGAAGCTTGGAGTTTCCATTTCGTTTTCTGTTGAGGGACTTGTTACTTCTGATATTGGGCGCTTGTAATTTGGGGCCGATGTTGTTTCCATAGTATTTATGGTTTTTTCGGAATCAGGTTGAGTTGTAGTTCGGTTATCGTCGGGTAAGTTTTCTGTATTGTTATAATTCCCTTGGTTCACGGGGCAGTTGGAAGCTATGTGGCCAAGTGAATTGCATTTGAAACAAGATAGCCCATCTATTGATAAGAATATTCTGTATTGTATATTGTCATAATGTACCAATAAAGATTCAGGGATTATTTCGTCTGTAGGGGTTATGTATATTTGCCTTCTAAAGCTTAGAATATGAGAAAATTCCGGGCTTGGCATGTTGATTTTCAAAAAAGATGTGGTAGATAAAAGATTTAAACCCAATTTCTTTAGTTCCATTTCTAATATTCTATGAGGAATTGTTGGGCAGACATTCGACAGTACTAGTCTTTGGGAAGGTGTGATTAATCTTCTTGCTTGAATCTTTTCATTGTTGATTTCTATACAACCAAATTTATTCATGAAACTATCAACTTGA
The DNA here is from genome assembly GCA_014611495.1 of Limonius californicus. Lineage (NCBI taxonomy): Eukaryota > Metazoa > Arthropoda > Insecta > Coleoptera > Elateridae > Limonius > Limonius californicus. The sequence goes on from JABXWE010015640.1 coordinate 728, forward strand.
GTTATTGACGATAGATATACGCAAATTCTATTATTTGATATTCTTGAACAAAACAATATGTTTTTTGGCCCAGTTAGATTTGCTAAAGCTATTATATATTCTTGTATTTTTAAGCCGTCTATTGAATTAAATACAATTGCTTGTTCTTTTTTGGGAAATTGTGTTTCGGAGTTGAGAACAATTGAGTATGGTTTTTCATTCTGTAGTGTGGAATTCATTGTGGTTTGACAAATTATTTGGCGATCCCTGTAGTCAGCGATCTCCAATTATTGCCTTCACGGTTACTATATTGATTACGAAAATTTTATACGGACCTATTTATTCACTTTGGGTGCACAAAAACTGCGGAGATTAACAACACACTACTTATCACAGCAGACGGGTCGTACGTCCACACGCGGTCGCGGTACAACTCCGAGTCCGAGACAATTTTATATTGTTTCACATGTTAATAATCCTAATACATAAATATTGAATAGTTGTAAACAGTTTCGAACAAACTCACTATATTTGATAATATTTTTTTACACGCCAGTAGGTACGTAATCGTCTTTACAAAAAAGGCAAGAAGATTTTTAAAACATTGCACATTTGTGGAATCAATTTCATCATTTTTGTATGCCAGAGACAAGCAATACTATCAATACATCATTATATGTTTAAAAATTCTTTAATGCAACTGCATAAGTAGTCATGTTATCCAAAAATTGTTAAACAATAGTAATTAATTATGGATTGATTGGTTACATTAAAACGATTTATTACCCTTTTGTTTACTCTGAGCAGATTACTTTCAAAATGCATCTTCTAAGCGATCATCAAACCTCATAAAATATTTCTTGGAAAACTCCAGTTTTTTACGACACCCCGTTCAATGTGGGGGAGGGGGGTTACACATCCCTTAGTCCGCCAGCTTTCTTTTAATCTTCATCACTTTTTAAGTCACTTTCCACACACTCACAGCATCTCCTTTTTGGTCCACATCTCCTTCTCACACCTTGTGCCCGCCACCTCGTCAATATTTGTATTCTTCCTTTTTCGCTTGATCTCTCCAAGTGTCCTACCAGCCTAATCTTTGTGATTTAATGTACCTTACTATATCTGCTGACTTACTTACTGACTTACCCTGTATGTGCCGTATTCATTCTTCGTTGGTTCAAACATTCTTCTTAAAATCCTCCTCTCGCTTATTCTTTTTTTTTTCTTCGTTTCTTCCTATTGTAGCCCATGTTTCGCATGCATGTAATGCATGTATTTCTTCATGAATGCTGTTCTTGCTGTTTAATTCTACTCCTAGGTATATGAAGCTACTCACTTTCTGGAATTGGTATTTACCTATGTTGATTACCTAAGCTGTATGTTTGTGTCATTGCTTACTCCCCTATACTTCGTTTTAGCCTCATTTACTACCATCCCTACTTCTTTGGCATACATTTCCAATTTATTAAACACCTCCAACATTTCTCCTAATGATTACTACAGGGTGTCCTTTAAATGCCTTAAAAGCTTCAGGTAGAATTTTTCCTTTATGAATGCTTAATACAAATCTTCAAAAAAAAGTAGGTATTTGGAGCTTAGTTGTCTTGTACGAGAGTGTTAAAGTTCATATCTTTAAAACAGAATTTCATGGAAACAATAACGAGAACTTTAATGTTGCACGTATCTGCCCATAAGTGACTGACTGCCACTTGATTATGTAAAGATTAATATTGAGTTGACGCTCTAGTTGCTCTTCGTACTGTTAAAAATGATAAATTTCGTAAATACTACATTTGACAACAGTGCAAGGCCATGGTATTGTGATGAAGAGTAGAAAATTTGTTTTTCGACATTTGTCAAAATCTTTGATTTACTTATCGGGACGTTTGCATTGTCATTTTCCTTCAGTTCCTGGTTCGTTGTGAGTTTATTTGCGTTTTTCTGTATTCATTCACTTTGTTGCTTTCATTCATTTTGTTGCTTTGGTTCCTGTTTCTTCTTCTTCTTCTGCGGAAGTATGGTAGCCTGGCCTCCACGAAGTCCCGATTTGACGCCACTTGATTTCTTTTTGTGGGGTCATTTGAAAAACTTGGTATATTTGACGCCTGTTGAAAATTACGAAGATTTGGTACAGCGTACAGGTGAGGCGGCGACAACCATAAACGAAGACATGCTGCGGCGTGTCCAATTATCCATTATTAAAAGGGCAATGAAATGCCACGAAGTTGGAGGCAGAAATTTTGAACAATTTGTAAATTAATAAAATACAAAAAGGGTTGTGCATAATGATTTTGGTTTTATTATTTAAAATCCAGCAGAATAGTTTGCATTGGCAGAATGATTCAAACAATTTAAAAAATATCAGATAAGAGTAATAATGAACAGTCTAATTTTTAAATCAACATCACTGTCATTCAGTTTATTAATTACCTCTTTTTACCAGACACGGTTAAAAATGATAAATGAATATTATGAAATTTAAAAATTTAAATGATAAAAACGTAATTTTTGGACATCTCGATTTTGCTTCATGTAATGTCGGCCTACTAATTAAATTCTCCATAAATGCAAAGACATCGTCAACGTTGCCAAGTATAATATTCTTTAAGTGTCTGGCGTGAGGAAACTAAGCACTATAGGAAGTTCGTGTTAGTGTTTTTGAGGACTGTATTTCTTACAGAAGAGTGCTACCTGAAGCTTTGAAGGTATTTAAAGGACACCCTGTATATCGTCAGCATACGCATTGATTTGTACATTTTTTGTATTTATGCATCTTATCACATTTAGTTTTCTTGTCACTGTTTCTAGGGCTGAGTTAAATAAAACCGCCGATAATGCATCTCCTTGCCTTACTTACGTCACTTTTTATTGCAAAGGTGCCCGTGTCTTTTTCATTTACTTTTACTTGCCCTTTAGAGCCTTGAAGTGTCATTTGTATGAGGCGTACTAACTTTACTCTTTAGCCCTGCCATCGCTTTTCTTTAAATTGCTAACATATACACCGCTCTGTAAACAAATTTATTTAGGTTACTTACTACTATTTTTAAGAATTTACGAAATAACTATATTAGGCAATCAACATAAGCTCTATTCGTTTGCCATATTGATTGAACTTGTAAAAATTTGTCAAACAATGCAAACGTTAACTTTTACTTACTTCAAGACCCTACTTGGGTCTACAGTTGCCTTCCATTCCGTCCCGTCCCTTGCTCTTATCTTCCAGTTGTTGATTCATCTCTCCATCTTTTGCGTGATCTTCCTCTTGTTCTTGTTCCATCTATTTGTTCTTTAAAAACTTTCAGTGCAGCCCTATTTTCTGACTTGCTACATGGCCCGCCCACCTTAATCCTCCTACCTCTATGTTTCATGAATTATGGCCCTAGAATATCTTTTATTTCTCTCTTAATTCTTATTCTCCAATTTTCTTCATCTTTTAGCGGTCGCACAGTTGTTCTTATGATTTTCCTTTCGAAAGTGTTTATCATATTTTCACGTTTCCGGTTTTAGTAGATATTTTAGACATACAACAAAACAGCAACAAACATACTTTTGTTTCGTTGTAAGATCCACATCTTTAATTCTTCTTATGTTAACTTTTACTAGATGCAAAAACTTCAAGAAACTTACACGTGGATGATAACCGACACAGATTCTCATTTATGCATTCGAAATAAATATTTTATAGTCTTGAATAAAAATAAAGGGCGGGGATGGCTCAGTGGTATAGAGAGTCCAAACGCTTCCCGGTTCGAATCTCCCCAGGGTCGGAAATTTTACTAATTCCCTGGGAGATCGGTACTGGGTCCCGGTCTCCATTTGCCATTGGGGATCAAATTAATGGCACTCCTCGAATTACGGTCGCATTAGAGGAGTAACAAGACCCTAAACAAAAACATTCACACAAACACGCCTCGACACTGCGCAAACGGTACAAACGAGGATCATGATAAAGAAAGGAAGAAAGAATAAAAATAATTTTCGATGGCAATCGAACTTCACTTAGGGTCAGTTCTTGCTATCAAACTTTTATAAACAAACGAATGTAAGTGTACACACCCAGGAACCCAGGATGCTTTCCATCCTTTTTCGAAAACTATTAATCATCCAGTGTTATATAAATAATTTGGCCTGTCTCTCGGTTTATTTGCGTGCTGGGATTTGATTTTGATAAAGATTTTCTAAATTTTATTTCTACGCACTTGCTAGACTGCCTTTTTTTTATTCACAGTAATTGTACCGATGGTTATTTGATATATTAAAACAGAAGAGCCAAATTTTTTCAAAGTTGATTTCTAGTAACTATTTACTGTAAGGCGTTGGTGCACCTGTTTGATTGGTATTAATTTGCGAATAACCTTGGAAACCACAGACTAGCTGTCAAAGTAGATCTGACGTGTTTGACATGACGTGTATAACCTAAGTAATTGTCCTGTAAGCAAAGGTTGCTTGTAAATACATAGTGCGTTAAATTGATTGTGCAAGTGAATATTTTTGTAATTTTCAAAAATGGTTTTAATGACAATGATTGCCCGTGTCGCTGACGGTTTACCGTTAGCTGCAACAATGCAAGAAGATGAGCAAGTAAGTTCTAATTTAACTACTATATTAAAAGGAATATATATATTACAGTGATATATGTTTACAGAGTGGCCGAAATATCCTAGATTACCAGAACCAGGCGAAAATGCTATTTCGCAAGCTGGGACCGCAATCACCATCCCGTTGTACTATTGAAACCGGTCCTTATTTGTTCCAGTACGTACTTGATGCAGCTTTCAGATAAATATTTTATATTAATCGCAAAACTCCTTATTTCCAGTTATCTTATTGAACACGATGTTTGCTACTTAGTCCTATGTGAAAGAAATTACTCCAAGAGGCTTGCTTATTCATATTTAGAAGATATAGCACAAGAATTTCATTCGCAATATGGCAAGAGAGTTAACACAGTTACAAGACCTTATACTTTTATCGAATTTGATACATATATTCAAAAAGCCAAGAAAGTATTTACAGATTCCAGAGCCAGGAGAAACATGAGTGCTATTAATAATCAATTACATGATGTGCAAAGAATTATGGTACAAAATATTGATGATGTATTACAAAGAGGAACTGTATTGTCTGGTAAGTTATGTCATTTTTAAATTTCAATCAATCGGTTTCTTAATTAAAACGTGAACGAGTCATGCTGATTAATTGAAATTGTATTGACAATGAAATGAAATAAAAAAGTAGGTTGTATTTTGATTAATACATATTATAGTTCTAAATAATGCCATACTTATAAATTATATTTTATTACAGAATTGGATACGAAAACTCAGAATTTGTCCATGTTAACACAAAAATATAAAAAAGATGCAACATATTTAAATACTAAATCCATGTATGTAAAAGCTGCAGCTGGCTGTATAGTGGTGCTTGTATTTTTCTTGTACTTTTGGGTTCTGTAAAATGGTTATTATAATACTAATAAACAATAAAAATTCTGATCCTACTATTCCAATTTTTTCATACATTTCTAAAGCGGTGAAGTTGTAACAATAATTTTTATACCTATTTAATAGCTGGCTTATTTTTATTTATGCATAGTTATATGTTAAGATGTATTCACATGTAATCACTTGCAGTAAATTATTAACAATTTGGTGTGGTTATTGAGGCTTGACAACATATGTTTTCAAACACTTCTGTGATATTTAAATGTACATTTGTTAAAAATTGGTGTATGGTCACGTTGGAAAGTAATTCCTAAAAATACCCGAAGTACTGTTTAGTATATAAAATCTTCCTCCTTTGTAAAGACATTGTTTTGCTTGAAAATAAATTATAATTTCTGCATAAAACGATTTTTATTCTAATCCAATAAAATAATTAGTTATAGAGCTACCATACCACACAAACTAAACCATAAAAATATACAGATGATCTACGATAGCAGGAGTGGCCAAAATGGAAAAAGGTAAGTCGGATATATGGAGCAAAACTTTCCAGTTAGGAATGTACCTGTTTGTTTTCCTTAAAACCACGTAAAACCTATTCTACGTTTTTCTTTATATTTCTGCCCAAAGCAGGTATGATAATGTATTTAATGACTGACACACTATATTAATCTAAATTCAAGCTAATGAATACTGTCTGCTCAGTATAAGTATCACTTGGATGTTCTTAATGAAAATCTTGTCCTCAAGGTCACACACCTACAGAAATATTTAAGACTGCGCTATTGGTATTATTTTATAAAAAAGCATATTTTCAAATATGAGTAAGCAATCCTCTAGCATAATTGCTGTTACTAATTTTATACCATTTATTAGTAAATTAGCCCTTTCAGGAAGCTGTAAAGATTAAGTACTTATAAATTAATTACTTGCCGCGCCTTGATTTTTTCACATTTATAAAACTTTACACAGGTAACTGAAACCCGTCCCCAAGTCGTTATGGTGTTTTCATAAAGTAAAAATAGGTTTCCTGTTTTATAAAGTATTAAAAATAAGCGGTGTTGAGAAAGTTACGATTTTTAATCAATTTTAACGTGTTCGGTTTGCCCTATTTCTTTCTGTCTGGGAAAATTTTGAGTGTATTAGTATTTGTAATGGAGTACACAATAAATACCACTAATACACACTTCTCGCTTTTAGATTACGAATCTTTGCCAAGAAGGGTAGATATTTGTTGTTTGAATTGTATATTAGAAAGATTGCTAGCACACTTATGATTTTTGCAACATAAAATTCAAAACAGAAAGGGAAAAGTAGCAAATTTTATTTTAGTTCGAAATCTGTCATTATTTGTACACAATATCCATTTTTGCAAATTAAAATTAAGTGTAATACTATACTGTTTATAGTCATAAATTAATTACACAACAACCTTATTTTGTTGTCTGCAATTGGAGAATGAAAATCAAACTAAAGTAGCAATAAATTAGCCTAAAGAAACTTCAAATTTTTGCTTATTTAATAGAAGTTGCATCTATTTCTATTTCCTAAGTTCCAATCGTGAGCTTTGAATTTGGAACACACTGTCCTTTTACAAATAGTTACGTAGAAATAGCTTGAAATATGAAAATTTTAAACTCTTTTGCTCATTTTTCAAGATATAAAACAGCAGTAACTGCAATTCTTTATTATTTTAAAACAATCTACTTTGTGTTTATACAATGTATTAAATAAAAAATAATAAAAACCTAAACTGGATTCTTAGCTTTATCAACTTCAATTAAATTCAATCAATTTCTTTTTAACAAAAACAATTTTTTATACTTTTAACCATTGTTGTACAATACACAATAGCAATCAACAAAAATTAATACAATCAAATTAAAAATTAATCAATTTCTTCATTCTAACAAATTAATAATTTAATCATTATCGGACATGTCTTCCCCTGATAGTTCAGATATGAATAATAAATTTCTAAGAGAACTATCAAGATTCTCCTCTTTTTCAGCCTGCTTAACAATTCGATCTACAATTGCTCTTCCATCGGTTTGTTTCAGATCTACCTCCATATCGCCATCTTCATCATCTACAAATTAATAAGATATACAACACTGCAGTGAAATTACGTAGAATATCTTTTTGGCTCACCCGAGTCTAAAATGTTATATGATGTACTATGTTCTTTAAGTACTACATGTATTGTAGGATATTCAATAATAATTTTATTTTTTAAGTTGTCTCTAAGGCTTTCTAAAGGGTCTAATTCATAAAATTTATATCCTGCCTTTTGTTCAGCCTTAAGTAATAATTTTATTCCAGGTAAGTCAGCTGCTTGATAGTACTGAAGTTTTTCTTGGAGGGCTTTGTCTTCTTGTTTTACTAAATATTTATGTAATGTATTACTTAATTTAGCAGTTTCAGGTATGTTGCGATCGCTTAATTTTAAATTATCCGCATTTACAAATACCCAATCAACATGCCAAAATATCACATTTGAATTAAAATGTAAATATGTAGAATTTTCTTTACGTCTTACAAAATTTCTTGGAAGGAACTTCAAAATTGTTTTGCGTGTTTCTGTAGCTTTACGAAGCTTGTATAAGTGCTGAAATTTTTAAGTTATTTACAGTTGCACACTAACTAAAAATTTTAATGATTTTACTCACTTTTGGTAACTCTCCATTCGAATGAACACGTTTTGTGGTAGAATTCTTTTTCAGTACATTTACATTCCTGGTAATTTCCTCAAGCAAACGATAATCACTGGATACATCAATATTTGTAAACTTATTTAATGGAATAAATTTTGTTTTATCCCGATTTCCATCACACTCTAATTCTTGTTTGTGAATTCGAGCACAGCGTAAGCAACAGGTTTTAACTTCACATCTTGGACATGTATATTTAGCTATGTTACATGCACAAACCTCACACATGCCCAACCTAAAACATATTAAATCTAAAATAATGTTTATGATATACAGTAATAGGCTAGAAGTGAATAGTTTTCTTTTACGGCATTAAGCTTTTGGCAGTGATTACAAAACTCATACTTGGATGCGGTGTTTGCATTTGAAAAGCTCGTTGAAGCTACTGGTAAACTACAATTTTGTTTACACTGGTTTTCCATTGTAATCTTCTAACAATACTAAAAAATTCTAAACTTCATTTTGTTTATCACCTAACCTCTACAATTACACATGTGGTAAACACATTATTGACAGCTATTTCTATGATTGACAGAATGACAGGCACTACTGCCAATCCTACACAACATTTCAGTAAATTTCATTTCATACACCATGTCTAGAGTCCCGGCAAGCGGTTGCCGAATGTTACTGCCCTGAAACGGGATATTATCGAATAAAGAAAAATAGTGACACGTTAAAAATCACTACTGGAGTTGGAATTACCCCAGATAGGCAAAATTTATAGTTAGGGTGTACAATGGGCCATATGGCCTAGGTGCATGGAGATGCTTGGAAAACCGCGTCCTAGATCTCGCTCTTTCAAAGCAAGCAAGCAAGCAAGCAAGGATTAATTACTTTTTGCCTGTCTATAAATTATGAAAACTTGTTTACCAAGAACAATTTATAATGACCTTAATATATGCAGAAAATTCAAGTTTTAATTGGTTTTCATATGATAATACAATGAAACGAAACATGGTACTTATTAATAATAGTTTTTTACTTTCCCACGAAGAAATTCTGAAAATGTTGATATGCGCCTCTGTTATGCAAAGTTTTACGTAGTAACATTTTTAGCAGTTTTCACAAAGACTAATGGAAAACACTTAGTAAATAAAGTAGTCCTTCCAAATTATCTTTTTACGTCTAAGAAATAATGTAAAAAGGTATAGTATTGTAAACCATGGTATAATTTAAGACATTCAGAATTCTCATACAACAAATAATATGTTAATTTATTAATAAAACAGAGATATAGCAAATAATATGTACATTTAATTATCTTTGATATTACCCTCGTCATCTAGCCTTCGTTGATCAATTTTTGGATGTACGCTTGCCCAATCTCTTTCCATTTTACGTATCCATACATGTAGTTCATGATGTTACATGCTAATCAGCAGGCTTACGATAACTATACGTTTGCATATATGCATATCTATTTGCATATTTTTACTATTTAATACAATAAATGCATATTTTGAAGGTTGCTAATTAATGGTACGTTTTTTTTTTTATTTTGATATTAAGCTGCATAAAACGTAATTATCCTTACAGTTCTAAATACTTTCCAAGTAGAACAGAATGAAAAATACATCCGTTTTAATTTTTTGTCGAATAATAAGTTTTAAGATTAAGTACCTACTTCCAAACATCCATGCTAATCTTATACAAGCAAATGCAAATCGTTTTTCGTCAATTATTAAAATGGTTTTGGGAAATTAGTTTTTGTATCTATCCAATTCTTAGTTTGCTTAAAGGACTGTAATTTAAAGTGCATATTTTTGGTATTTTACGTGCACATTTGCATGCATATATTCAGGATTTAATCCTATCTCCCCCCCGAAAGAAATCTTTTTGTAAAAACCCAAAAATATCACGTTATCAGAAATGTTGAAAATACTGATCCCGTTATATGGTTTACTTCTCAAAGATAATTTCGTTATACAAATATGTACCTAAACAGGTAAACAACCATATGTTTTAGCGTGATTTTGGGTGTTGGTAAACACCCCTATATTATTCTACATGAGTATTTTTCTAAAAAATACTTTGGTATAATAATATCAGTTTATTGATATCAACATCAGCATGCAAAAACTAGATAATTTTTGTTCTCTAAATGGGAGATACTACTGTTGACCCCTCGGGCACTATCAATATTGTTAAAATATGGATATTGAGAGAAATAATTTTGATATCGAATATCAGCTTGTACTTTTTAATATGGGTCAAAAACGACTAAAGGTTTGTGTAATCGTTAACAATTTTGTCATCAACTTTAACGCTAATTATTCATAGTCAACCAAGTATTGTGTAAATCCTCATGTCAACGCTTTAGTAAAAACCTTGAATTTATACTATACAGGGTGTTTCCTAAGTACGGTACATAACTTCGGGAGCGTGTTCTGCCGCTAAAATAAAGGTAACTTTGCTATATAAACTATGTCTCAAAAATGCTTCGTTACGGAAATACAGGGTGTGAAAGTTTCACTTAAAAATTACAATTTTTTTAATAGTTCCAAAACCAATTGAGACATTTTAATTAAATTTTGCAGGATTTGAGAGTTAGCAACGGTGCGTGTTTTACGGTAAAAATTGTGGCTTTAGTTTAACCAGTGGCGTGCGGGCAGGCTAATCGCTGATAAATTTGGAAGAAAAAACGAGATACGCCACTGTTCTGTTTCAATATTTTTTCTTTTTTGAATTGCCTGTTCGATTTGGAAGAAAAAAGGTCTCTTGACTTTTTTTCGTAGAACGCATCATTTTCGAGTAAAAAAATAAATAACATTGCAGTGCGCCGTAATGCAATAACTAATATTCATGAATTAGCCACGTGGAAAAATCATATTAAAGCAATAAAGACATTAAAGTTTTTCATTCTTTTTTATTCTTCTTAAACTCTTTTAACAATGTACGACAAATCAAAATCATAAAAATAATCATTTCTGACAAAGAATCAAAGCAAATGTTGAAAATGGCCACCTTCTGATAAAACGCACGATTCCAATCGTCTCATCATTGATTGTCTCACTCTTTCAAAAATTCCTGGAGTATTTCTTATGGCATTGCAACTTTGAATTATTCGATTTCTTAAGTCATTTTCATCTAATACAGGTGTCTCATACACGAGTGACTTAAGGTGACCCCATAAATAAAAGTCCAAGGGATTGATATCGGGACTGCGAGCTGGCCAATCTTGAGGACCTCCGCGTCCAATCCAGCGATTAGGGAAAGTGTTGTTAAGGTATTGGCGAGCAACAAGGCTGAAATGAGCCGGGGCACCGTCGTGCATAAACCATAAATTAGCTCTCACGTGCAGAGGCACATCTTCTAAAAGAACGTTTAGTTCTTCGGCAAGAAACTGACTATACGAATTACCATTTAGTCGAGGGGGTAAAAAGTGTGGTCCATTAAGATAGTAACCAATAATCCCTATCCATACATTTAGTGAAAATGATTGCTGAAAGCGACCTTCTCTTATTGCATGGGGATTTTCGTCCGCCCAAAAATGTTCATTATGAAAATTAATAATTGCTTCTGGCGAAAAAGTTGCCTCATCAGTAAATAAAACTATACTCAAAAAAATGTTGTTAGGAGCCACTCTATGGAGTAACCACTTACTAAAATTTAGCCTTGGCTGGAAGTCGCGGGGTAGCAGAGCTTGTACTCGTTGTATGTGATATGGGAATAGCTGAGAAACTTTCAAAACATTCCAAACAGTCTTTGGACTTACTTGAAGCTGTTGTGCTATCTTCCAGGTACTAGTTGAAGGATTTTCTTCTATCTCTCGAAGTATAGCTTCTTCTAGCACAGGCGTTGTTACTGTTGGAGGTCTACCAGGAACTACCGGATTATGCTTAAAACTACCGGTTTCACTCAATCTGGCATGTAGCTTTCTAAATGTTTTAGCACATGGCGTTACTCTATTGGGATAACGTTCTTGATAAATTCGTCGAGCTTCTACTGAATTTCCATTTGCTAGGCCATAAATGAAGTGCATTTGAGCCATTTCAGCGTTAGTAAAGGTATTCATTTTCAAATTTTAATGTCTGACAGGCAAATAAACAGTTGGTGACAAGTTAAATGTCAACAAATTTGCTACCAAACAGGCAACTAGATAATAAAAAATTCGTACCTTCACACGAGTATTCCTTCTTTTCCATCTGAAGTTTATTTTAAGGCTGAAGCCGAAGGTTAGTATGAGGAAAAAAATGAATGATCACTTTTTTGTTGTACATTGTTAAAAGAGTTTAAGAAGAATAAAAAAAGAATGAAAAACTTTAGTGTCTTTATTGCTTTAATATGATTTTTCCACGTGGCTAATTCATGAATATTAGTTATTGCATTACGGCGCACTGCAATGTTATTTATTTTTTACTCGAAAATTATGCGTTCTACGAAAAAAAGTCAAGAGACCTTTTTTCTTCCAAATCGAACAGGCAATTCAAAAAAGAAAACATATTGAAATAGAACAGTGGCGTATCTCGTTTTTCCTTCCAAATTTATCAGCGATTAACCTGCCCGCACGCCACTGGTTAAACTACAGCCACAATTTTTACCGTAAAACACGCACCGTTGCTAACTCTCAAATCCTGCAAAATTTAATTAAAATGTCTCAATTGGTTTGGAACTATTAAAAAAATTGTAATTTTTAAGTGAAACTTTCACACCCTGTATTTCCGTAACGAAGCATTTTTGAGACATAGTTTATATAGCAAAGTTACCTTTATTTTAGCGGCAGAACACGCTCCCGAAGTTATGTACCGTACTTAGGAAACACCCTGTATATTGTGCTACATTTATTAAAGCAATCAAAAAAATCCTAAAATATAGAAAATAATTCTTAGTATGGCAACACTGTTAAACATCATTGACATTCTGCCAAAAAAACAAGAATTTGTTCCAATAATAAAATAGACTTTTCCGTTAACCTATTTTACTCAATTACATAACATAAACATTTAAAAAGAATTTACCCTAATTACACGTGCTGCGATAATATTTAAATTCTAATCAGTTTGAATATGGCGCCACAAAGGCCAGGCCCTCTTTAATTAATGAACCAAAGAATATGATTGGTTGATCTCGATGAGTAATTTTGTTTTATCCCGGTACCAAAATAATAAGTGAACCGTTCCTTTAGTACACCATAAATTCTAAAATAGATAAAGTAATGTGAGGCCTTTTGTAATTTTGTAGTTTTTAGGTATACATATCACTCATCTTATATGAAATATTTATTTAAAAATTGCTCATAATCTTATATTATTCCAAACAAGGTCAACATCCTTCGGAGTGAAGGTAGGAATTTAAAGATCTAGTACTGTTAAGAATAGAAGGGGATCTTGCAGCGATCTTTGTTTATTTACGATTACCATTAAGGAATAGTGCGTCATTATTTGATTTGTCATAATTCTATGTAATATTTAAAAATAGTTTTTCCCACATAAATGTGAAAAATTATTCGCTATGGAAGGTACATAGATGAAGCACCTGTTGTTGTAATAGTTTGCTTTTACAACAGTCTTCATTTTGTTGTTGCAGGAAGTCTAACCTATAATGTCCAAATCTGGCAATCCAAATAGGATACTGAATACTCTTTCCATATCACTGCCTGATGATAGACCTATTACAGGGATTCAAGTATGTAAATTATGTATTTTTTAATTAATGCGTTGGTAGGTGTGACTCACGTAGAGTAGAAGGAATGTCAACTGATAAAAGATAGATAAGCTGCAGATATGTACGTCGGATTAATATTAAAAAGTATAGCAACTAAAATGTGTGTTATTTTAGTACAGCAATTTGTTCTATAACAAAAAAGCTACAGGGTAATACAAAAAGTTGATTTAAAATGTCATTTGAAATGATCGGAACAGTAGCAGAAGATGACAATTTTCAGACGGCAGAAATTAGTTTGATAAAAACATTTTAGCATAATAAATTATGTTTCAAATATATAAATTGAACAAATTGATTGATATTATATGTACTTATAAATTAGTTTGTTGCTGAATTTTAAGCAGCTTTGCTGCATGTACTGCATGCTTAATTAGATATTTATTAAATGGGCAGTTTCAGGCTAAAAAATTAGATTTACATGCTAAGAATATAACAAAGTTTTTACAGCCCATTCAACTGCGTCTCACATCCAGTTTTCCCACCTCTTTCGATTCTACTTATTTTCATAAAATTCTTGTTTTTGCATTTTGTGTATAATAAGAAAATAAAATTACAAAACTGCTTCAGTTGCAACAGAATTTTTAAATCATGTTGCAAAGTAAGTTTACATAGTTTAAAAACCCCTGGAAATTTCCACTTTCACTTGTTTATAAACCAGTCATTAGCATGCAGTAAGTATTATCTTTTGTGTTGCTCTTGGAAAAACCCTAAAAACTTGTACATATTAAATTCTTAAATTGTTTAAGATGGTAAACGATTTTCTCTTGTAAAGATATTTACTACATTATGAAAGATAATGCAAATACCTTACTAATTCAATTGAAAATATGTCAGTTATACAGTCTGATTTTATGTGCCAAGGCAGATTTCCCAGTTATAATAAAAATAATGAAAAAAGTTATTTAAATAGTTGTTACATGCTCAAAATTCAAAATTTGCCGTAATCAGAGAAACAATGGAACATCAACTATTTTAGATATAAAAAATATAAGCAAAATTTAAAATGAAATCTACCCAATATTTTTAGATATTCTAGAAACACATTACATTTACAACATAATTATATGTCATAGTTTCCAATCAGATAAAGGCGTAAATCAATCATTAAGCAACAGTTGCACACTTAAGTGAATTACAATTTCATTTAAAAAAGTAGGTGGTGAAAAAAATCCCTATCACTTAAGAATGCAGCGTTGCTGAATAAATTTCTGCATACCATTAACCCATTTGGCGCCAAAGGTTCGTATACGAACCCTGCGATTAGTGATTTTTTATAAACTAGTAATGTATAAATATTGTTAAATGTTTTATTGTAGTTGCATTCAGATACGTTCTATATAGGTAAAAAAAAATTGTTTTTAATTATTTTGAAAACATAAAGAAAAAAACGGCTTCATTAGTTTCATTAATTTTTGAAGATATTACATGGTAACACAAACATATTTTTTGCGTACACTTCGGTATCATATTTGAACTATTTTTTCGGTAAGATATACTAACAATATACCTGCCTTTTATTCAAAATAATAATATTCTACGAAATTAGGGTATGGGGCCAGTAAGCCGCCTCCAAAAGGAGTGGATTCGTATACGAACCTTTGGCCGGTAGTGGTATCAATGCCAGGTAGTACTTGGCTGATCTGTTAACATTGCAGAATAAGTTTATTTTTGTTAGTTAAGTTTAGATGCTTCAAGTGAGTGATTAATTACTGAACTTAGTGAAAATTTTGAACCATTGACAGTTGCAAATTTATAAAGGTAAGTCAAATTCTTTAAAAATATATAGTAATCGTGATAAGTTTTTCTTTAGAATATTAAAAAAAAAACAAATTTTTGATCGTGTAAACTGAATAACATTAAATATTGCTAATAACTTGTTGCATTTATTTACTAGATGAGCTGGGAAATGAAGCGTCCGTTTACCAGTAAGGAGATGCTAGCGATTCTGGAAGAAGATTCAGACATTGAAGAATCAAATCAGGTGGACGTCATTTATATACCACCGGATGTCGACGAAATAACAGACGACGAAGATATTGATGACAACATTACAGCCGAAGGAGACATAGACAACGAAATTGCTGGAACTTTTGAAATTTATGCTACTAAAGAAGATCAAGATTCCGAAGATGACAATATACCTTTATCCCAGTTTTCGAAAAGGAGAAAAAGTAAAAAAACGGAAAAGAAAATTTCGGTCCAGCCAAAATGGGAAGTCAAAGATACCCCTACTTACCCCAATTATCCTGTAAGTAATTGTAGCACTTTATTAGAAACCATGAAATCTGAACACGAAGAGAAGTCACCAGTACAAATATTTTCTCTATTTTTTGATGAAGAAGTAATTACTGAAATTATAAATTACACCAATCTATACGCCGCTCAAAAAAATAGACATGACTTTGATTTGAATGAAGTTGACCTCAAAAGATTTATAGGTATTTGTATATTATCAGGATACCATTCTCTACCTCAGTGCGATATGTACTGGTCGAAAGATGAGGATAAAGGTGTACCTTTAGTAAGAGAAGCTATGAGTAGAAATAAATTTCGTTTGATAAAACAAAATATACATTTATCTGATAACATGTCATTGAATCAGCATGATAAATTTGCGAAACTTACACCTATTTTCAATATCATGAATAATAAATTTATGCAATTTGGCATGTTTGAACGCAATCTTTCATGATGAGGAAATGGTACCTTATTTTGGCGACACTCCTGCAAAATGTTCATAAAAGGAAAACCCGTACGATTTGGATTTAAATTATGGTGCCTCTGTTCTCATAACGGCTATTTATTTAAATTTATCCCCTATGGCGGCAAAATGTAAGATGGATCTACTACAAATTATGATAGTTTGGGTACACGAGTAGTTATGGAATTGCTGTCAGTGGTCAGCAAGCCTGAAGAGCATAGAATTTTCTTTGATAATTTCTTTTCCTCATATCTTTTGTTCCAAGTATTGAATGAAAAAGGATTTTTTGCAACTGGAAGAGTTCGTGAGAACCGCACTGCCAGATGTCCCATCGACAGCAACAAAATTATGGGCAAAAAGGAGCGTGGTGCGTATCAATGTGCATTCGATACCACTTTGCTAGTATTAGTGGTAAAATGGAACGATAATTCGGTCGTTACTGTTATCACTAATGCTTGCACAGCATTGCCACCTGTACAAACTAAGCGATATAATCGGAAAGAGCGTAAAGAGATCC